>JAOEHI010052837.1:0-16058 GCA_025447815.1 Percopsis transmontana | reverse complement strand
CAAAGGAGATATAGTGCGCAAATCACTAAAAAAAATCTGTTATATAACTGTTTTTTTTTAGTGATTTGCGCACTATATCTCCTTTGTAAAACTGTGAATGACCAATATATCAATATATCAATATATTGTATATCAAGGGTCAGATACACATGGTATGGAAGATACAGTATATTGTATACTGAATAGTGAATAGAGTCTGGTTGTACTGAGCAGCTCCCAGTAGATATAGAAAAATACTGTTGTTGTAGTGGGCAGCTCCCAGTAGAACTACAGTAGTAGAAGACTGGTTGTACTGGACTGCTACCAGTAAATCCAGTAGAAGAGGTTGTAGGATATTGTAGCGGGGAGCTCCCAGTTGAACTAGTAGAGGACTGTGGTTGTAATGGATAGCTTCCAGTGGAACCAGTAGAAGTTTGAAGTAATTATAACCCAAAGCATGCTATTAGGTAAGTTCTAAGTATAATTTCTCAGGTCTTTACATAACACAACAGAGCTAGAAGAGGAAAGGGTTTTATTTATGTAATGTATACTGTATATTTACTGTGACATGAGAGTGCTATGAGGTGGAGATGTCAGTGGCAGAACTAGTAGTAGACTGGTTGTACTGGACTAAAGAAAACATACACATGAAAAGAGGATTACTTTTCATCCTCCTGTCTTGTAAAAGTAAAAACCTGAAAGATATCAAAATAGGCAATAATGCCTTGTCTCTCTGCTTTTCTGTGATTTTAAAATGAAACTAGATTTAATAGGATTAATATAAAGGATAATGTTGTTAAAGATAGATTAGCAATCAAGTTGAGCATCTATGAGTTTCTACACTCCTGGGGCGTTTTCCGAGCAGTCCCTCACCCCCACCCCAGTCCCTGAAAGCAACTGGCCAGTCTCCCCACCCAGCAGGCCTTTCTCTTGGGCAGCCGAGGCCCAGAGGTGGGACTGGCTTTCCCAGGGTGTCGGGTTAAGGCGTCTCGTGTCAGGACTGTTATTACAGAGGCTCATCTGTCACTATCGCTTCCACAAGTCAGTGATGAAAACAGGCAACTGGAACCCAGCAACAGTCATTAGGGAGCTAGTGTGAACCAAGCACAGAGATCCTGTTGCCTGCATTAATATTATTCACCCAGGGGTGCTTCTGAGAGACAAAGAATTACAAGAGGAATTACAAGAGGAATTTAATAGTTTGTTTTTTTATTAATTTGATAACGTGTGCCGTTTGGTCTTCCGTGAGATATTTGATATTTAAATAATATTTCAATGTTTAAATAATGGGCCTCTCCCATACACTCTCCCACTCATGCACACAAGTTCATATGACAAGTGAAAGATTTTATCTGTGTGTTGTTGCTACCCCCTATGGATGTATGTTGTAATTACATCCTCTGCTGACTCAACATTCCCTACTGTCGCTACGATGACTGCCAATCCTGTGTAGGATCATGAAGTTCCACGTGGCCAAGAAGAAGTTCAAGGAGACTCTACGCCCGTACGATGTGAAGGACGTCATAGAGCAATACTCTGCTGGACACCTGGACATGCTGTGTCGCATCAAGAGCCTGCAAACCAGGTCAGCGCGCGCGCATACAATCATATATACATACTGTACATACACACACAAATACATCTGTCAACTGTAACCACGTGCTACACAAATAGGAACACAATTATACGAAGGTACACCTACACACACACACACACACACACACTCTCACACACACACACACACACACGTGTACACTATTAAGCACTCTTTATTCTGTTTTCTGTTTTCAAAACTACAGCCTTTGGACCGATTACGCTGACCTTGCACTAGTCTCACGGGGACACAATGTCTGGGGACATTCTGTTTCAAATGTTGCAGTGAAATCGGGCGCTAACTTGTTGATTGGTTGGTTTCACTGCCTTTGCAGAACCTGCTTTTAACTTCCAAAGTGGAACACAAAACTAGGAACCACTAGCAACCACATGCAAGCGAACGCTATAGATGTATGAGGTAATAATAAGGCTCACAAGGCTTTGGATTAGTTTTAGAAATGTCAAACCGCTCCACCCACATTTTAACCAAATTGTCTCATAGATGTTTTATACGATAATATAATGGGTCTGGCCCTACGAGACTTATCTTGCACTAACCTTCACGTTCTGGAAAATTGTTTGTACTGTTGGACTTGTGTATTGTTGATGCTGCTGTCAGATTAAGGCCTAAAAAGTACCTGGAAACCTGGGAAAATAATTATTTTGTCCCAGAAAACTATAGGCCAATGCACATTGGTGGTTTCTTGAAGCATGTGCACTTGCTTAAAGTGTACTCTAGTACGCCCACTATTTGACAGATTTTACCCTGTGAGGTGTGTGTGTGTGTGTGTGTGTGTGTGTGTGTGTGTGTGTGTGTGTGCCCTCTCTCTGCCAGACTGGACACCATTGTGGGTCCACCTCAGAGACCCCTCAACAGCCGCGTCAAGACCTTTTCCTCTCCCTCTCTGCATTTGTACTATAGCCAGGCCCGGAGGAAACACTCTGCACAGGGGTTAGTTAGGACAGCCCCCTCCTACACTGCCCTCCTGCCAATCCCCTAATATAGACCAATATAGAGAAACTAATATACCTCTGACATTTACATGAACATGTTTAAACTCCATTTAGAGGTTCTCAAGGAGCTGAGGGCTGAAATAATTGACAGGTTTTAAATGTTTAAATGATTAAACTAAAAGGAAATTTGAATATCTGAGCATAGCTATGCCTGTTATTATGTCATTGTGATATCTATCACTTCTTAAATATATCATTATGTTAGAATGTACATGTATCTGCTAACAAACAGCCTACTGATGACATTTCTATTTTACAGTATGTAGTATCTATGTAATAGTACAATTATAAAATTGTAAAATGGTCTACAAATAGTCTACAAAGATATACTTTGGCTGGTTAGAACTCAAGCCCCCTCCCCCAAACCATTAACCCATAACAAACCCATAACAGATCTCACTATTGTGAGAGATGTGTGAAAAGAGCATCTGCTGACATCTTTTGGTCACTGGATGGTACTCCAGAAAGCACATGCTTGTCATCGTAACAGGGAGGATTATGTAAAAAATCCTCCCTGAGGACCGGTTGTACACCTAGCCTTAGAACTACTGGATTTTTTTCCCGCGCCCCAATGGCAGTGCATATTAGGTCCTTTACAAAATTGGATATTTCATTGATGTGGGGCATATGTTTTTAACCCGTGTTAGCTTGTGTTTGCATGTGTCTAGGATTCATGAGTGTATCCATGTCTATAGCATGTGTTGTTTGGGTATGTTCTGCGTGTGTGTGTTTGTGTGTGTGTTACTCTGTGCATGTGTGTGTTACTCTGTGCATGTGTGTGTTACTCTGTGCATGTGTGTGTTACTCTGTGCATGTGTGTGTTTGTGTCTGACCAGGTATCTCTCTTCCATCCAGTGTTTCTGGGGGGGGCAGCTCTGGTCCCAGCCTGAGTTCCAGACCCAGGAACTTGTCCTCTCCTGCCCTGCACTGTTGTTACAGCGCCACCAGGAGGAAGCCCTCTGGCCCTGCAGGGTTACTAGTTCATTTGATTTAATTGACTTATTTCTTTTGTGTTTGTAGTCACATTGGTTGTCCATCAGGGGTCAGTGCCAGATAACATGATCAGACAAACCCGGCCACAAATCACACACAGGCACATAAGCACGTGTGTTTACAGAAAGACACATACAACCAAATATACACTTACAGACACAATGCAGTTAAAGAAAGCTTAATTATCAGTTTAATTATCAATCTGGAAATACATTTACAGATTTACAGATGCGTGTGTGTGTGTGTGTGTGTGTGTGTGTGTGTGTAGAAGCATGGGCATGGAACATTTGTAAATGTTTATAAAGCATGAAGAGCTTATGGTTAGCAAGTGTCTCCCAAGAATCGTTGCATGCTGTGATATTGAGCCTGTAGTAATGAAATGTCATTCTCTTGATCAATGCTCTAACCATTACCTCGAATGCTCTAAACCATTACGAAAATTATATAGTTTAGAAGGACATTAGAGGTGCACTCTTTGATTGCTCCTGAATTGTTTTGATTGTTTATTTTGGTTTGTTGTTTTGGATTATAATTGGAAGAGGAACACCGCCCCCTGCACCCATGCTGCTGTGTTTCTAAACCACTTGGGTTGAAATGCAGGGTTTTGAAGGAACTATAATGCCATCACAGAGTGTACTTTAATGACATGGTTGTAGTAAGCTGTCTTGCAATGGCAAAAGTGAGGCGCAATGGCCTGGTAGCAGGAGCGCAACTACTTATTTCCAGCATGTATGCGAAATCCAATTTGGCGCCCCCAACCCCAGCCTCGTCCATGCTGTGCTGCAAGCGCATAAACACCTCCAACAGAGCATCAACGAAATGGTTGATCAAGTTAATTCGTTAACTCCTTTTTTGTGAAATTAATGTCCTGCATTCCACCAGCGTTGTTGTAGCTTGATGTCGCCAAGTCACTTTGTACCCGTCACTGATGGGGATGCCTGCCCTGTCACTCAAAGGGGCAGTTTGTGTAGTTCCTTGCTACATGCATGGGCTAAACAAACTACGTAAATTGTAGATAAACGAGAAGAGAATGTTATCTGCTTGCAAAAACTGGTGGTTAACCAGTTCAACTGTTGACAAATGTACTAATTGTAAGTCGCTTTGGATAAAAGTGTCTGCCAAATGCTGTAAATGTAAATGTAAATAAACGTGTAGTTATATTTGTTTTATTTATTGCAATATCGCCATGTTCTTACTTACTAGATTTACTGCTACACTTTCAACATAGGCAATAATAATTTCAGCAAATCGCTCCACTATACAGTCTCTTTAAAATAAATGCTGTAGAGATGGTGGAGATAATATGATTGCAATAATTCTTTTACTTACTTATATTTTTCAGATAAACGGCGCTATATTCTTATTCTTTATTGTAATCCTATCTTTTTTGTCATCATTATTATGTCTTTTTGGCACCCCTCTTGTCCGGCGCCCCCATGCTTTGCATATTCTGCATACCCCCAATTTGCGCCTCTGCCTGGTACCGAGTCTTAGGACTGTGTTGTGTTTATCTTGCTAAGAGTGGTGAGTTAACCATTGTGTGTAGTGTGTCACTAACCCTAACAGACCTGCTTTCTACTGTAACTTTAGGTGTATTTCCTGGTGTGGATTAATCTGCAGTGTCAACGGACAGCCTCACAAGAAGGAATAGGCCTACTTATACAAGAAATACTTTTATTAACCATCTTTGTGTGTGTGTGTGTGTGTGTGTGTGTGTGTGTGTGTGTGTGTGTATGTGTGTGTGTGTGTGTGTGTGTGCATGCCAGGGTGGACCATATCCTGGGCAAAGGCCAGATTCAGGTGGATAAAAAGTCAAGGGACAAACTGCACTCTGATGGAGACTCCTTGGAAGACATGAGCATGCTGGGAAGAGTGTGTAAGGTAGAAAGACAGGTAAGTGTGTGTGTGTGGGGGGGGTAAATAATTTTATGATAAATATGAACTGATACTTTTTGGGATCAAACAGTGAAAACACTCTCCCCCCTTTCTCTCTCCTTCTCTGTCTCTTAGGTATCCTCCATAGAGTCTAAGCTGGACTCCCTGCTAGATGTGTACCGGCAGGTCCTGCAGAAGGGGCCCACAGGCCTCGGCCTCTCCTCCTTACCGCTGTTTGAGCTGGAGAAGAACCAAACCTCCTCGTGCTCCCTCCAGAGAGGGGACCCTGGTGGGGACGAGGGAGGGCCCCGGTCCCTCAGTGCCCGAGCCGGGGGCCTGTGTCTCATCCTGGCCCCAGCCGAGGAGGATCAGCCGCTGGACTCGGCGCCCCCTTCCTATCCCACCTCCACGGCCTCTCTCACCCCGTCTCCCCTCCTGCCCCCTGACAGCCCCTACCCCGTCCTGAGCGCTTCCAGCAGTGCCACCAAGAGGACCCACTTTCCTGATCTGACACCTCCTCCTCCTCCCTCAGCGGTAGAAGGCTTCACCCTCCAGTTGCCTCCTGTGATGCACTGCTCCCACCCACTTTACCTTGATAGCCCTGTCACCAATGACAGGCTGAGGGAGGGGTCTGGCCTGGACGTGGGTGAGGACAGGAGGGACCTGGACCCGGACCCTGCTGCCCAGGGACGGGTGCAGCTGCGAGGGAGGAAGCCTGGTGTGACAGACGAAGGTGTGTGGAGGAGACATCTGAGCCTGGAGGTCGACCCCCTCCTCCTACTCTCCTCTGGCCCAGAGGGAAAGCCCTCGCACTGGGGAGGGAATCTTGGGAAGTCCCACTCGGCACACAACCTCAGCCGGGGTACACACAGCCCCTTCCCCGCCCTGCCGTCCAGCCTTAACAACAGCAGGAGCAGTGACACCAGTAACGACACCGACGGCAATGGTTCTGGCTTCCACGGCGGAGGTTCCGGATCCCATGGCCACAGCTACAGTAACCTGGGCAGCTGGGGCGAGACAGAACTTTTCATTGGCGAGTGCAACCTGGAACCAGCGGAACGGCACTCAAACCATCTGTCCCAGGGAGCTGACCTCCTGTCTGATGCCCCAGGGGCAGCCAGCATCTCCTCAGACATCTTGCAGGCTGTAAAAGAGGGGCCAACAAGCAACCAGTCTCCACCAAAAAGCACGGATGGCTCAGAGTTGCTCTACCAAAATCCACACCTACAACTAAGATAACTGTCTTAGAAACAATCACATACCCACACATCTATATACAAAGACGAGCACACATACGAAGACACATGGCAACAAATAACCAAAGCCCATTTGACACTGAACTGTGTCACTCACTAGATGACTTGGATTTACTTTTTCAGTGCTTGTATTCAGCGACATTCTTCTCAAGATTATTGAGAGGTTGGACAGTAATTAACTTAATTCACTAGCTGTCAGACATGATAATGAGGATCAAGAATTAACATTAGGATTTATTGGATGAGATGGTCAGAAATGCATTAATATAACAGGTCTATAAAAGGTCTGCCCATACATTCAGACTACACATAATGGAGAAACCAGTTCATTGTTCATAAAAACCAATATGTTACTTCATTCACAGAGAGCTCAAACACGTTATTGGCCATATGCATGCCAATGCCTTTAGTGGTCGGCAAGTAGAGTTACAGTAGACCTATTTTGTGGGCTGTCTTTTAGTCAAGCATGAAACACTGCATGTCTAAGGAATTCCAGTACTTCAAGTCAAGAGATATTGATCACTTGGCAGTAGCCAGCTAGATGTCATTCTGCATGTTAATGTAATGTATCCTCCAGACCTCTAAGGGACAATGAATGTAAGTGAAGTAAATATATAATAATTACAAGTTAATAGAGCTTAAATTAACATTATATCCCTATTTGCAAAAATACTTATATCTAGTTAGACCAATGTTTAGTGAAATTAGTGCTCTCAGTTTACACATACACTACATTTAAAAAAAACACAGGTACACGCAGGTTTACAATACCATCAATTTCTACTTGCCTTCTTATAGTTATTACTTTTTTTTGTTGCTTATCTTTTTTTAATTATGTCTTTGTAAAGCCATTTGTATGACAACCCTTTTCCATCTATTGGGTGCTTAATGTGCCATGTGCATAAAGAATGTAATGCTGGATTTGTGTCTTCATATACAGTAATAATGTCACCAAAATTATTAGCCTGTAGGTTTGAAGCCTAGGGTGGCGATTCAACAAGTCTAATTGTGGTCTGAATATTTATCTACATTTGATAGTGTGAAGGGAAGTTGTTATGTTTCCATTGGCCAATTGGCCATGCATGCCACTATGTAAGGGGAACTGTAAAGGTTGGTGGTTCGATAGCGGCTATAATTGGTACTGTAAACACTATACAGTACTATATCACATTGAATTGACATCCATTCAAGTGTAAAAAGATTAATGGTATTCTATAGAGGCTAGGTAATACTGTGCTACTTTATTTTACAACACAGTAGAGGGACTAATATTATGGCACCATCAAGTTCCTGTTTCTTGTGTTTTACCATAAACCTGAAGGTGTATGTTGCACTGTGGAGCTGGTCTGTGACAACAGACATAGATCCAGCTGGCACACACATGTTCTAAGCACCTAGTCCATTCTGTAGATTTAAGTACAAAAGCATCTCATTCAAACAAGAGAGGCAGTAAAATAATAAAAGAAGAAACCAAAAATAATTTAACTTCCAAACCATTATAATTTCTTTTGCAAAACAATTCGTTCACTAATCCACAATGTCTATATGCACTGTTAAAAACACCTATGCACCTTTCAAAATAAAAGCGCACCATAGGCAGTTCAGTAAACTTGTAAAAATAAAAGTTAGACTGCTTCAAATAATATGAATTTGTCCCATGTCCAAATAGTTGTATAACTGACAAAATGGGGTATAGGGGTAGGCTAAAATGAATTTGGTGAATCAATAATATTTCATCAATGCCAATCAGTTTAGATGCATTGTTCTATTTCCACCAAACTTAAATATCCATACTGTACATCTTTTAACAGAAAAAATATGCACACAAATGTCCTCTTAATTTTTTTTCTTTCTGTGCCATATGCAACCACAACAGTCTTGATGTATTTTATATCTTTAATCATGACAAATTACTTTGTCTTTTTTGTGTGGTTTTATTTTGAATAATCAATAACAATAGGTTCATTGCTTAGACAGTTTCCATGCTGTAAAATCTTAACATATTTCTATGTTCTAACATGCTGTATGACAATAATATTTAGTTAGACATTGATTTTGCACCAGAACGTGTTCTGTTTATGCTTGTATGATAATGTATCACTTCATACAGTACTTCAACTTGAATGCACAGCTGTTGAATTTGGGGAACCTTAAAATGTGATCTAATGCTTGAAACAATGGAAAATATTTGTTAAAGTTTAAAGTATGAAGGCCAGCTAAATCTATCCAAGTCAGTGAGCACATTTTTGATTAAAATAAGTTCTATGGACTAGTCACAGCGTACTTAATCATTAAAATTATTGCATTGTTATTTTTGATTTCTATAAATGAATGGTGCCTTTCTTAAATTTTATTCCACGGCTAGCCTAGTGTAAGAAATGTATCTTATGTTTTAAGTAAGAGAAAAATATATTATATAGAACATATATTTATAAAGGGTTATACTTGTTCTCTATACAGAATGCTATAGGACTTAAAGCTATAATGTCAAGGTAATAAGGCAATACAATAATGATTCAACCAACTCATATTAAGATCTCACATTTTTTATAATCTGGTGTCTAGGTGTGACCTAGGTGTGAGGTGAGTGGCAAGGAGAGCAAGATAAAAAAAGAACGAGATTAAGATTTTGAAAATCAACAACCCAAAAACCCACCCCCTCCTCTTCTGCTCCCTCCCTCTGGCGCCCATTGGTCGAGAGCAATGGTTGAGAGGCTGCTCACTGCAGAGCCAGGTCAAGCCCATAGGTCAAGCCCCACCCACACCAGCTGTCAAAAATCTATTTATGACAGATTTATATAGAGGCCGAGCCCACCAACCACAGCAGATATTGCTCACAGAGCATTTTACTCAATGATACTGTAGGCTAGCTGACAGATGTCTATGGCATTTCTAACAAATTACACTAAATGTATATAGCTCTTAAATCCTACCTACAGCGCCTTAAGTGAAGCAGGGGACTCCACATAATAATAATAATAATAATAATAATAGGCCTAATAGTAACATAGTAAAATGTATTTGTAGAGCACCTTCAAAAACGTTTACAAAGTGCTTTGACAGTCAAACATAATATCTTAATAGGTTACTCAACAAATACATAAACAAAGCTATTTTAAAATAGAAGGCTATTAGTAATTTCATACAGTGTCTGAAAATAGTATAGCTAGGCTATTGCTATAGCCATTTTTTTTAAATCTCATTATTCTGGAAGTAGGCCTGTGTATTGCCCTACATAACACATTAGACAAGACGTTTGCTAGGTTCCAATTTACAAATTACACGAAACTTTTCTTTTGTAGCTTTGAAGCTTATTGTTTTTGTGCACATAGGCTGCTATTCTCTGAATGCAAAATTAAAAAAAAACAATCAATTAAAAGACTACAACATTTTGTTCGTATTTAAATATGTTTGACCTCCACGACATTGCCTGAATAAGAACCAAATAAACAATGAAACGAATTTTGGTTAATTTACAGTACAGTAGGCCTACATTACAGTCTAACTAAAGCGGTCGCATCACCGGAAGTTGAGGATGAGTCAATGTAACGTTAATTGCCACTACCCAGGGTTCACCTCTCCAACGGACAGGTGGACGAAATGTCGGATTGGGAGGATGAGTACGACGTGGAAGGCGTTTCTATCAAACAAACTGCCACCAAATTACCTCCTGCTGAATGCAATGTGGGCTTCGATAGAAGTTGTGGCGTCAAGTTTGGGGGACAAATTGGACAATGGGGGGCTAATTCTGGGCGCAGCAGTAACGAGGGAAACGGCTGGGGCGACCGCACGACCTACCCGAGCCGTAGAGGGTGCCGGGGCCTCAGCAATGCTAGCACTGACTCACACGCTGTGACTTTTACCCTGGAAAATGCCTCAATTGGGAGAGTTATAGGTGGGGTTTTAGCTGTGCTATTTTTCTGACACGTTTTCAACATTTCAACATAGTTAAACAGCCCACGTTTATCTAGTGCTAGGTTTCAAATTCCAATGTTTTCTAATTAACCAACACGCTCAACAGGTCGCGGTGGAGCCAAAATTCGTGAACTTGAAGAAACCACCGGTGCAAGAATCAAGGCAAGTTAATGTGTTAGATTAGCCTTTTTCACAGTGACCCGGAAGTGCTACCGATGAGGGGTAAACTTTTGTCCTGTCTAAATGAATTGTAGAAGTAACTCCAGTGTCCACTCGGGCCTTAAGTTAAGTGGCTGATTAGACTTGTTCTCATGTGTGGCTATGTGCACATACTGCTTGTTCAGTCTTTTTTAGTAGGCCTATATGCAATTTTTGCATTATAACTTCAAACCAACAGTAAGAAATAATCTCAGAGGTAAAAATTGTGTGAATTAGGACTTTCTGTTTACAGGCAAGACCAGGAGAAAGTTCGGTAGAAATTCCGAGTCACTGTGAAAAAGTTCTATTCGATTGTGGTTTTCATAGAAGTAGATGAGATGGGATCCGAGAGTTGTCAAGGCTGGGAACTACCCACCTCTCAAGTTTTTGTAAACGGAATCATCCACTAGCCAAAAAGATTGATGGACAAGTCAAATACCTGAAGTTAGTTTTACATTTTCTTTTGTAGATTGACAAAGGAGACTATGAAGGCAAGGTATCGATCTTTGGTTCTACTGATGCCCAAGAGAAAGCCAAAGAGATGATTGAAAGCCTGGTGACAGACATGTACTCTGGATCCCGTGATGGTATTTTTATGAAATGAGTGTCTAAATACTAATTTAAGGTTTTTAGTAGTATTATTTACTTTTAGAGGTCACTGAATATTCCATGATCCTGCTGTGAAGTGGCATTGAGCAAGCCTGCTAGCTTCAGAGAATTTTTTTTTAAAACACAATCCTTTCAAAACAAATTATACATCTGCAATTATACATTTACGTAAATAGATGTACATTTAAAAAAATAAAATTATATTTGGATACACTCCGATATTAGGCCCTTTCCCCCAGCACACAAATATCAGCAGCCAAAATGAAAAAACACAAGTGGTGATGCATTGGCCTAGTCAAATATCTAGGCCTAATATCTAAACTGTAACTGATGTGATTATTAACATGAATAGATCTCATCTAGTGACAACAGATGTCAGTTGTTCTAAGAGATCTCTTTGTTAACATTGCCACATAGGGAGCGTTATTGCTTTCACTGGGAAGTATTGACACTTTGAACAGATCGGTTTAAAATACTGTTATTATTTTGTACTTTTCCAAGCCCATTTTAGGGAACCTCGCAGGCTATCTCCAGTGAAGAAATAAAAACATGCAAAATATTTTATTTTTGTCCAGGCTCTGTGAAAGTTTGTGGAGGAGATGGCAACAGCAGAGACTCTGTCTGGTCCTCTGCAGCGCTACAGGCATCATCTATGGCCACAGCCCCTGTCACGATAGACTGGACCACTATTAGAGACAACAGGCAGAAATATGAGGAGTTAAAGTGGAAGGGTAAGGGTGTGTTTGTGAAAGTAACTTTTATCCATTTATTCACTTTTTTTTTGTTGTTTTTTGTTATGGTGGCCTGTATAGGGCTAGTTTGTGGCAAATCAGCCAACCATAGATTTGAATTTGTAGTGCAGTTTTTAACGCAGTTAAATGAGTCAGACTTGCCATAAGGGGTGGGTCTAATAATTGAATTTCGATATTTTTCCTTGTCTGAACAACCAGGAAATGCACTATAGTCTAAAGTTCATGAGGAGTGCGAAGTTGTAGTCTTAGTCAATTTTTTTCCAGCAAATCTGTAGTTGGTGAAACAGTGGGTGCAAGAAGAGGACCGTTATTAAGATCGCTATTTCCAAAGCACTATGATCTTTACTATAGGCTGTTTCATGGTCAAAACAGAATGGTCCGGTTTATTATTAGCGGACAATTTGACCGGCAATTTTTTATTGATCTTTTTTTTTTCTCAAAATTTAAGCGCAGTTAACTGCTAAACCGCTGTGAAAAAGCAACGCATCACCGCAGTTAACTGCGTGTCATATTTATTTGGAAAACGGTAAGAAATCCATACCATCGCAGCCCTAGTGCTCATGTGGCGTTAAACCAATCGACATCTGGCTTAGGGTTGAGCGAGAGCTTCCAAGGCTGCTGTGGGGTTGCTGCTCTCCTCCTTAATGGAGAATACTACTAAAGCCGCTAATAATAAGCACACATTTCGTCAACTGACCATCACAAAGAACGTGACACCTGCATCCTCAAAGCATGCTTGAGACGTAATTTGTTTAGTTAGCTTACGGTACATGGAAACGAACACGTTAGCCTATGCTGTGTTCCCTAGACTACATTCTTTTTCAACTACTTTGATCGCCAGAGTTATTGCCTACGCAACTCAACACAAACGTAACGTTGGCTACCGAAGCAAAGGTAGGAACTGACGCTTCTTGCGTACTACTACTTGCAACATTCATTTCACATTTGTTCACTTAATAAAATTAAAAAGAAAGACTGACTCTTTGGAGCAGCCGGCGTCAGAAAATTTTTATGGGGGGGGACATAAGATATGTTTATACAGGCATGAGCAGGTACCGTGAGACGGCCATCAATGTGTAAAACAATAACATGCTCTATACCAGAAAATGTTAAATCAGTTTTCTTCACAGCTCGCTGAACTTTTTACTTGAAAAATTAAACATGGTAGCCAACATTTAATGCAATTTTGGGTGGTGGTAACTCTCTGCCCCCCAGTAACGAGAATTTGATATTTCAATTTGATAATAGTTTGTTTACTATGACAACCAGACTAAAGCCTAATCGGTAGTAGTCAGTAGCCTAATACTATTCAATGATCAATTACCCATCTAAATTTCAACTCCTTTTTAGCCATTTTTCTCGTGCACTTGATTATTTACAAGAGACTGTCACTTTATTAAGCTAATTGGAATGACTTGAAACTTTTTTTTTTAAATTGTTGATTTGACTTTTTCACTGTATAACACATGAATATCGGCCACAAAAGTCAAAAATCTGTCTCCTGGGTCACTAATAATCAGCCTTAAAAATTTTTTTTAAATTGGTCGAGCCCTAAGTTGGACTACCTACAGTAAAGCTCAGACTCCTAGTTAGGTTGCTCACTCTGAAACTAAGTCTTTCTAAAGAGAAATTCCTCTAATTGTGCATTTTGCTACATTTACTAAAAAAAAAAAAATTGCTATATCGAAACGAAAATAATCGAATTGTGAACCTTGTGTGTACTGTAGACTGTTCAGGAAAAGTAAATATCCCGAGTTGTTTTTAATGTGAGATCATTTAGAATTCGACACCCTCATTGTCTGAAGCGAATGATCCATTGCCTCATAACCAGTTTTTGCTGATACGGTGCTCTTCTGAACAAAAAATTGATCATATAATTGAATGTTTGCGGTCATTTAAAAATCTTGAACTCTCACTGCCCCTCCATCTGGTGACCCCTCGCAGGGGTCTCTATGCCATCAAACCTTTAATTTTCTGACCCACTGCAGATCTTCCACCCATGAAGAAGAATTTCTACATTGAGTCTGAAAGTGTAGCCATGCTGACAGCAGAGGAAGTGGAAGAGTGGAGGTAACCAGGGCAATGATTTTCATTTTTCCCACCATCCATTTATTTTTGTTTACTACATAAAAAAGATCCATGGAGCCGAAGACAAGAAAAACTATCTTAAATGGAAATAATTATTTAACTGTTTAGCTCAAATAGAAAACAAAAATAGAATGCAATTAAATGCAATTAAAACACAATGTGTCCTAGATTCATTGGAATTACATTTCCTGACACAATTTTACTGTACATTATTCAATTACAGCCTCTGAACAGCAGGTGGCACAATGTTCACATCCACAGTGTGTCTTTATAGAAATCGATGGTTGTAAAACATATTTCAGGTTAAACGTATCAAAACCCCTAACCTTTGCTCCCTTGGAAGATGCTAATACATAAAGCTATTCATTTAATAGGCGCATATTTGGTACATTAATATACTTTGACTTTGCTGCTAGACTATTGCAAGGCTATAATATGTTCTGTTGAAACTGACTGGTGATTCAGATTGTGATAAAGGATAACGAAAAATGCTTTGAGATTTTTATAAAATGGTAATAATCAGACTATACAGAATATTTTTCTGCTTTTTGTCCAATACAACTTCCTTGGTTTCAGCTTCCTCATGATATTGATGCCAATTATATTTTGTTTGTTTTTGCACAGGAAGGAGAATAACAATATCTTTGTGGATGACCTGAAGGAGGAAGGGCAAAAGAGACCCATTCCTAATCCCAGTCGTACTTTCCTGGAAGCCTGGGAGCACTATCCGGGCATCATGGAGAACATTGACAGAGTCGGCTTCACCAAACCAACCCCCATCCAGGTAGCGGACAGGCGCTCCACAACAGTGGTTCTCATAGCAGGGGTCTGGACCACCCTTAAGCTGCCTTCATATGATACATTTGCTCTTCCCTCACCGCTAAGTAGGGCGCAGAGCGTGGCGCAGAGGTAAAGCGCAGCGCGGGTATATGTCATCAAAAAGTGGGCCAGGTAGCTATTCACCATGTTTCTAGGCAACAAGGATGCCACCTTGCAGATCAGATCAGACGGAGCCACAAAAAAAAATAAAAAAACGCGCAAAAAGATTTTGTCTGACTTGCAGTCAATAATTTCATTCATGAAATAATACCGTGCTTGTGGATACATGACTGGTGACAAGCTTCAACCAAAACGTCACACACCTGTTCTGCCATGTTGGCTGTCCCTTTAATACAGACCGGCTATGTGACTAGGAAACAATTACA
This sequence comes from Percopsis transmontana, assembly GCA_025447815.1. Classification (NCBI taxonomy): domain Eukaryota; kingdom Metazoa; phylum Chordata; class Actinopteri; order Percopsiformes; family Percopsidae; genus Percopsis; species Percopsis transmontana. The sequence continues at coordinate 581 of JAOEHI010052837.1, read as the reverse complement.
ATTGGGTCATTTAGCAGAAGCTTTTACCCAAAGCGACTTACAATTACATGGTGCAGGTAGGGCATCTTGCTCAAGGATGCGTACAGGTAGGGCATCTTGCTCAAGGATGCTTACAGGTAGGCCACCTCTGGTGCTCGAATCCACAACCTTCCGGCTGGGAGTCCAGCACCTAGACCACTAGATTATTCTGCCCCAGGAAACCTCTGCTGCCAGCTCAGAGGCGTGACAAAGCATGACCCCTCTACTCCGCCTTTGTACGTTTTACACACAACAGCGAGGTGGAATGAAGGCGCAATATTCTGAAGGCGCCCTAAATGTAATTTGCGTAATTCTGAAGATAGTTTTTTATTTTTTTATTTTTTTTATGCCCAGGCAAAAGTTACACATGCATTAAACATTGCGTTTCTTTGTCTGTTTCAAAAATGTCAGGGAAGAAACAGAAAGTTCTGTTTTCATTCTGGGCAGCAAGGGTCAGCGCCCTTCCAAAAAATTGCCAGGTCAGAGGAGACAGTGGAGGAGACAGTGGAGGAGACAGTGGAGGAGACAGTGGAGGAGACAGTGGAGGAGACAGTGGAGGAGAC
>JAOEHI010052836.1:0-16064 GCA_025447815.1 Percopsis transmontana | reverse complement strand
TCTCTCTCTCCCTCTCCTCCTCTCTCTCTCTCCTCCTCTTTCTCTCTCTCTCTCCTCCTCTCTCTCTCTCTCTCTCTCTCTCTCCTCCTCTCTCTCTCCTTCTCCTCTCTCCTCGGCCTGTCAAGCTGAGGTATTAGGCAGGGCCTATTGCATCAGTATGCAGCACGGAGACAGTGAATCAATGAAGACTGGAGGACCGGCTGCTCTCTCTCTTGTCACAGCCCTGCTATTAATGAGCGACAGCGTGGTGCATGTCTGCTCCCCTTGTGGCCACAACCTAAATTACTAGCCGTGGATCAGCAGAGCGTTTGCGGGGGCGTCAACAAATGAAACTGGCCAGATCGGGAAGGGCAACCCAGGAGCTCGTATACGCGGCCTCGGATCATAAGGCGGGGCGGGGAACGGAAACGGAGGCCTCCGATAACTATGAGCTAAACACGGATAGGGAGGATATGGTTGTTCGTGGCTCTCTCCAATTCTCAGTGGACTTATTTGGTCCGTTGCGCGTCGCCGCCAGCGGCGCTAGACTGCGTCCTATTGGCTCGTATAAATGCCCGGGCAAACACATCCCCTCATCAACAGACACAGGCACAGGTAAACAATGAGACCAATATAAAGACAGAGAAGGAATGGAGCGGTATTATAGCCGCCGCTATAAATCAGACGAGCGCTCAAATAATAAATAGGTAAACAAACAGCCGAGCTGGATGAGGGAAAGGCTTTTAAACATTTAAGCGTGCTGCTGGGAGATACCGCAGGTTGACCCCTAATGGGAGACAGGGGGAGGTGCGGTAGTTTTAAAAGCCTGATAAAATAGGAGACTCTAACCTCGCTCCACTCAGCCGTCAGACAAAGAGATGCTTTGGGGGAGCGCGTGAGCAATATGACTATATAAAGCCATGCAGCTGTTTCTGAGCCTTCTGCCTGTCTCTGTCTCTGCCTCTGTGCATGTTGCGATGAAGGGTGCCCGCTGCATTGTGGGTAAAAGCCTTTCAGAGGGGCGTATTATGTGCCACAGTGGAGAAAAGACCCATCCACATGTGAGCGAGTAAGTGTGCCTGTGTTTGCGGCTGTGTACATGGTACACACACAGTAAATCATGGAGACAAAGAACACATCGGGGGGGGGGGGAGTAGTGGAAAGACAGCTAGCGGAAAGGACATTTTATCTAGCTAACCTCCCTTTTTAATCAGAAGCATAGGAAGAGGGTCTGTCTAGGTTCCTCAGCAGACCCTGAATAAAACACATACAGTCATATTAAAGGACGAATCCCTTTAATCTGTGCAAAGCAGGGCTCGTGACAATACACTCCAAATGGGACTGGTTTCTCCCAAGCTCTCTCCAACCACAGTGGGTATTTTGGATTTGTCACATCCTGTTCACCACTCTAACAACTGGCGTCTGGCAAAGACATAGATATACAGCTCTCCTTACACTAAGACCTCACTCACACAAAAAAAATCAAAGTCACATTGCATCTGATTTACAATAGGCATTGTCGCGAGTGTCGGGCAATCAAATGGATTGGCTTACTGGAATTCGAGCAGCTAGTTTCTGAGTCTCAGCCAAATACAGGCGTTTAGGTGAAATAAGACGACTGATTTAATGGCCGTGTGACTTTGAGTGAGTAGCCCTATGGTTTGGCTATGGCTATACCTTTTTTCAAGATGGAGAGTACGGCTGTTTTGTAGGTCATTGTGCTTTTGACAGTGTGCGTCAAACCTTAAATGCCACAAAATGGGCCTCCACTAAAAGTGCCTTGGGACCAGAGCCTTCATCTGTCATCTCAACAGTGACAGTCCACCACTGAGGGAGAGACATTTGTAATTTCACCACAGGCCGATGTCCATTCAACCTCAGTGATGAAGCAACACCCCCCCCCTCCAACACACGCACACACACACGTGGTCTGAAATATGAACATTCCCACACATGTGCCACACACACACACACACACACACACACACACACACACACACACACACACACACACACACACACACACACACACAAACAACTACTATAAAACTAAGCTCACAGCAGGGCTAGTCATGTGATTTGACAGGTCCATTAACCTATCATACCTGCCATTTCTGGTTTATGCTTCGGACCCTCCATTTCCCAGAGAAACATGGAGGCCTCCAGAGCCCTACTGTAGGCTCTGCCTCGGCCCCTCCCAAACCAGTGTAATCCAACACACAGTGTCCTCTGCAAGCACCCCATTCCCCCCTCTTCATTTCCACGCTGAGAACAAAAGCGTCTGGATGTAATAGGCTGCCATTCAAGTGCTTCTCAAGGCAAAGGCAGATGGGAATATGTATGGACCTTTCAGGGGGAGAGAGAGAGAGTCAGTGAGTGAGACATGACCAGAGATTGGGGATCTCCTCTGGGTCTGGGGAGACCCCCATTCCTGATGGACCCTGACGAAGACAAATGGACAGGTCCAATATACCCCCCCACCCCCCTGCAGCCAGGTATAATCTCTGGGTGAAGAGTGAAGAGAAGAAGGAACGGGTCACGGGTTGGTTGGAACACAAACATCTATCCTAATTGGTGGGGTGGGGGTCGATGTGTTGGAGGCGGGGAGGGGCAGGCTCTCCAGTGACATGAGTGGCACGGATGTCAATCTATCCTGAACAAGGGTCAGAGGTCAGGTGATCAGCAGGGTGGGGGGGGGTTAAAAGGATGTACCGCGCAACCATCAGTTTATCTAAGCCGTCTGTCTGCCACCCAGAGACGGTGAGAGATTGTGTCTCGAAAGATCAATACACAAGACTAGAGCGCCCATTTGCTCAAGGGACACCTAGAAGAGTTGGACGGAATATCAATTCTATAAAACCTCCATACGTACGAGCCATACTGTATTTTGGAGAGCGGGAAAAGCGACGTGCTAGCATCACGCTAGAGATGGCTACTACTAATATTTAATCACAGAAGCCTTAATGTTCTTAGCCAAGGCCCCCCCCCCCCCCCGACCACCGCTGAAGGAAACATGGGCGGCACCAAATAAGAGGGCGATATACGGGCAAGGACACAGAATGCGCTGCGGAGAGGACTATCTGGCTACCGCCAGCCTGGTCTTCCAATAAACCGACGATAGCGGCAACATACACGAAGAGGCGTTCACCAATGACTGGCATGGCTAATCACGCCAGCCTCTGATTGGAGGAGAATGAGATTGAGATAGACATTTAGGGAATCCAAGTGAGAAATGGTTGTAGACCCTGTTATTTGCTACCTAGGCAACAGTTGGAATCAAATTCATTGTGGTGTGTCACTCTAGACAAAAAAAAATAATGGTGGGGTGTTTGGCCGAGACCTGTCTGTACCAGTGAATCAGGGAGACCTGGCGTGTAAACACGGCGGGAATACCCAGGAATTCTTCCCGTTTTGAAGATAATTGTGCTTTCAGGAAGCAGCTGGCAGATTCGCTTTTAACCTAGAGTTATTTCCCATAGTGTGTGATGGGTAATAGAAATGTGTTGCCCATTTCCACTTCTAGGCACATTTCCTAGTGTTATTGATTGAAGCTGCGGAATAATACACAGAGAAGTTGCAAGCCGGGCAGCCGTTTGACAGGCTTCAATCCTGCCCTGGAGGAGGCATCCAGTCTTCCTGTGTTTACCGTGAAACAGGGACAAAAAAGATAAAATGAGACAGACAACAAAAACGTGAATCAGAAAGCCTTTGGGGGGCTGCAGACACCATGTGGGAATAATAATGACCATCTTGGATCCAAAAGGCCAAGCCTTCATCTTAACCCTGGTCTGCCTGGCAAGACTTGTAATCCCCCCGCCGACGCCCACGACCCAGCAGACAGCCCGCGGAGGAGGGACGGTACTTTGAGGGAATCATTTAAGACAAAAACAAAGACTCTTTGGACTAGCCGCGATTATTTAACGCTCGCTTGAAAACTCCCCATCTGCTCGCTGCCATTAATACCTCCTTTTACCAAAACCTCACCTTTATTCCTCGGAGTTTATGTTTCTCCCTCTGTCCCTCAAGCCGCCCCTCCCTCCATGTCTCTTTCCTCCACCCTCCTCTGTCTACTGCCCTCCTTCAATCAGACTAACTCCTTCTCCCCAGTGATGGATCATTTCATTCAGCCGTCCTCTTTTTATTCCCTCGCACCCCCGCACCCCCGCTACGCAGCTCTTCTCTCTTTAAACATGTTCTATCCATCATGGCAAAGAGCCCAAGCCGAGGCTCCCTTTGCTCCACCTGTTCTCCTCTCCAGCCCTGCCTTCTATTTTTCCCTCCTTGCCCCCTTAAACCAGTCGTCAGGATGAGCGATGGTGAAGGTTGGATGTATCCATTTTCACCCCCCCTCAGTCCCCTCAGTCCCCTCGCCTCCTCGGCTACCCCGGGGTGACAGTACTAAATACTGCTGTCTCAACGGGAGTCAATAGTCCCGTCATTTATTCTTTTTTGTAATGACTTCTGCCCTGTGTGTGAATGTCTGTGTGACAGTGTGTACGTACTGGATGTAACCCTATCCTAACTCTAACCTGAACCCTTGTTTGAAAACACAGCCTGCTATATCTCTTCACAATCATTTCTGTTTGTCTTGTTTCCTTACAGATTTAAAGGATTTGCGGTTGAGGACGTTTTCTTGAACAGAAAGCTCTTTACATTAACTTAAATCTCCCAGCTTTGGTTTATAAAGCATGGTCGTCAATGTTACAACTGAAAACATGGAGAGTAATGTATTTCAACATCCATTATGATGCCTTTGGTATCCACCATACGGTATAGCGGTTGTGTTGTGTGTGTGTGTGTGTATTTGTATTAAGTATTTTAAAGGAGGTTCAAAGAGTCAGAAAAAGGAAATTGGAAAATATAAGAGACAAAATAATAGATTAAAAAGTGCACGTAAGTAAAGAAAGAAGAATGATTGACAGATACAAATAAAGAGAAAATTAAAGAGTCCGGTAGGGTAAGCTGACATGAGAGAGAGGAAAATAGAAGCAAAACAGTCCTAAGGACCCGCTGGTAAACCTGATTAAGTGTCAGAGGGGAGATGGTGAGCGAGGCTAAGTGACTCAATGGATGAGTAAGTGAATAAATAAGAGAGGGGAGGTTTTTGTGGCCGCCTGCCACAGTGGCACGCTATTTGAGCAGCCTCGTGTACACACACAAGCCTCGGTTGCTAGGGCCCGAGTTTTTCCACATAGGTGCAATTACGCCGTCTGCGTTCTGTGTCGGTAAGCTAATTAGAGCTTAGCGAACGTCAGCCTGCTAGCCTGGAGGATGAGGGGAGTCACCGGGGAGACACAGACATAGGTGATGGCTGCTGTTTACCACCTGAAGCCCTGGGAGCATGGGGGGGGGTCGCCGGATTACGACACGGACTGTAAACTGGAAGCGTCCCCTAAAGAGGGGGAGCCGATGTAGCGGGGAAAATGGTATTCTCACTCCAATGACGGAAGAAATGGTGGAAGAAAAACAGGATCTTTTAGACCAGTTCCAAGAGACATTTTCTTTTTTTGTGTTCCCTCTCGCTAAAAAGCCTGTACCCCCACACAGAGACCCACCCACTCCCCATCCTATGGCACCAGAAACCCTCAGATGTCCGCTTTGTGGCCCCATGTTAATCCGGGCCCGCTGTCTACTCCCACCCCTGGAGTAACCCAATATCGCTGTGTATACTTAAACGACAGTGTTGGCAGGTCCCAAACCTCCTCTCCTGCCAACACACACACACACACACACACACACACACACGCACACGCACAGCTCCCTTTCAGCAGCCACCCACCATACACAACTCCTTCTGGGAGTCGATGTAAAAAAATAAACATGGCACAATACGTCTCACTGCGATGTTTCTTTAAGGAGGAGTGGTGCGCAGGGGGTGGGAGGTGGAGAGAAGAAGGAGTGATGATTACCCCTCCCCTCTCTTAAGACATTATTAGGCAATATGTTATAATTAATTGAATTGTGGTCTTGTTGGTACATGAGGGTTCTTGGCTGCTGCACTTTCTCATTAGCTCCGCAAAATTCTGGCCCTAACCTAATGAACAATAATAATCTCCAGCAGAAATGTGCTGGGGAGATGGAGCCTGATGGCCCATGCTGGTAATTGGGCTGCCTTGCACTCATTAAGAAGGAAAAGCAATAAAAATGCAATAACACTCTCAAAGTGCCATCAGAGGAAGAATGCGGCACCTTCTCTTGGAAAATTCATCAGGGGAGAAGCCCTGCTTATTAGTCGAATGAGAGCCCAGGGCCAAATAAACATCTCTCACTCCACACAGACTGTTTGATGGGTAAACAGTCTTTGATGTGCTCACCGCCAAACACTAGACGTTTTATACGTGCATGACCATCAGGTCAAAGATAAAAGCGGGGGAGATCTTCGGTAAACAGATGTAGTTAACTATTATAGTGGTGAAGAAATCCAAGGTTTAAAGTGTTTACTTCGCTGATTACAGGCAATGTATTCTCCTCCCACCGAAGGTTCATACACAAATGGGTTTCTACAGCTAAACAGGGCCAGTGTTACTGTGTGAGCGCATGTGTGTGTGTGTGTGTGTGTATGTGTGTGTGTGTGTGTGTCCCTTTTGTGTGCATGGGCGTTCTTCGAGGAGAAGGAACTCTGCCAAACTCCGCAATTGGGAATTTTCTGCTCCATTCGTTACTCAATCTCCTTCAATGGCATCTCTGTTTGTTTTCTGAGCAATCACTTCTGGAAATCTGTCATGCACCTGAATATTCAAATAAACAATTACCTTTGACTGGCTCTGGCAACAATGTCAGGAATGTAACCGCCTGCATTGTGTGTTCCAGCTTGTCTCCCTGATAAGCCCCTGGCTTTCCAGCTGCCACGGCGGAGGATGTAAGCCGAGAGTGACACACGAGTCATCCTCGGGTCTCATTCCAGCAGAGGCCTCTGCTTGGCCCTGACAGGGCTCGCAAAGAGTCAGCACAGAGTTCCTCTACAGTTAGGCAAGGGAGATAAAACCTGTCTCTCTAGCTCTAATGCTCTCTCTCCTCCCTGCTCCATCTATCCAGCTAAATAAGGAAGCGGGAGATGAAACTGATGGAAACTCGAGGGGTTTCAACAGGGGAATTTCAAAACCACTTTTTGAGAAAGTTTTGGGTTTTTTTTTATTCCGGCGGTAGGAGCTGAAACACATTGGCAGAAGTGACAAGACGGCGCGTTCAAGCTACCGGCTTTCATCTGAGACAGCAAGTCCTCCGGCACAAAGAAAAAGGGAGAAAAAAGAGAGAGAGAGCGAGAGAGAAAGGGAAAATGGATATGAAGGCCATCCCGCAGACTTTCTTGCTCTGCTCTCCAGCATTTGCTAACAGACTGCATGGAGTTGGAAACACTTTTCTCTGCCATCTTGTGCTTGACTTCAAATTCACACATTTCACATAATGTGGGCTTGAAACTGGTGGTATCTTATAAAAAGACAGCAGAAACATTTCCCCTCATGAGTTTATTCCACTATCAGAACAGAGCCACAAGCAGCCACACTTCTGCAAAGCAGAGTTAACCGCAGGTAAAAACCACCCCAGAGTGAGGTCACCCATAGTAATTGTTCCTTTTGCAGCAGGGCTAACCCTAACACCCACACAGATACTTACTCACACTCACAAATGCCGGTTCATTCACTTCAGGCACTCTATGATCATTCTCTCGGGAGCGTTCTGTGGTGAAGACAGAATTCCATGGACTGTATCTGAACATACAAGCGTAGATGTGTACACAAAGTGGGCATACGCACATAGATGTGGTGTAAAGATACACACATTTCACAGTTTGATATGAATTTTGACTGTGAGAGCAGGATTTGATTTGACCTTATATGCACTCAGCCCTCTCACTAATTAGTTCAGGAAATCACATGACTTTAACTTCCTTTATCCAATAGGAAAGCCAGCATTGAGACTAGTGTGTGCACACAACATAACCAGATACATGCAACACAGAACAGCTCCGCTGAGTGATGTGGGCGTGGGAGAAAGCCTGCTGATAAAACCGACGGTACTGCTAAGGTCAGCTTGATTCAAAAGTCCCAGAGAAAGAGTTGAGAGAGAAGAGACAGCAATCAAAATGTTTCTCTAGAAAGCCATCTCCGCTAATCACAACAGAGCAGATGCTCTGTTTATGGACACTCATTTCCTGCTCATCTCTGGAGTGCTGTGGCGCTCAACTCTGTTTATGTCATCAAGTGATTCTGGAAAGATGGTCCGAACCGAAGGCTCTGTCCGTTTGGCATGGCAACAAAAAACGTAAAACAAAAATGATGTGGTACTCTAACACAGCAAATCATGTCTAACTCAAAAAGTAATAAACTCATTTAGGCCAGCAATAATTCTGTTTTATTATGATTTAGCAAATAAAATCTGCAAATGAGTTTCTGTGCAAAATAAATGTCAGTTATGCATATATAAAGAACGCTATATATATTTATAATTATATTTATATTTAATATATTTATATATAGGATAATATATAGGATTTTGAATGATAATATTCATAATCATAATCATCATCGTCATAATATTACAATTGTTTTGTGTAATATAAATGATTGAGATAAAACACATTTGTTTTCCTTTTCAACCTGTTTGGCATTGTTCTCTGGCCAATCCCGTTAACCCTGGAGCAGGCGGGTGCTATGTTTGTGATGTCAATCAACCAGCATGCTGGCTGTGATTGAACACTTTTGTTCCAGAGCTACCTCAACCGTTTATTTACGCAGCACAGGGATTAGGCTACTCACTAAATCCCCCCCCACCCACCCCCCCAGCAGCAGTGTCTCCGAGCACTTGGGAGACCTGTGTCAGAAACACCTGTTCTGGACAGATGAAGTTGTTACCCCTGCCGTAAACAATGTACGAGGCATTCAAAATCACAAGAGTTGTGACCAGCAGAAGGAACTGTCCATAAGGGAGCCAGCATCTTTGATGTCCCCACTTCTGCAGTCCCCCGTCGGAAATCTATAGTGATTATACAGACCCCTGTAGAGCCCCCACCGAGTGTCTATCGCTCTCACTGTTTCTACACCTCCCTCTCCGTCGCTCACTCTGATAGTGAAGGCCAACAGAACAAAGGGAGCCCTCTACTAGCTGCTATCTGACTGTAGCCCAACAAGATGGAGTCTGTCTCCGTCGCCTCCCGTTTCACGCCGACAGCGACCTTGGGGAGATAACAGCGGGCCCAGAGGAATGCTGTTTGTTGGTGAGAAAAGGAGAGAGGAGTGCTATACTCAACATGAGGATGAAACCTCTGTTGGCCTCCTTTTGTGAGCCATGAATACAGTTACACAACAACGTGGAAGCGGAGCGGAGCCAAGCGTAAAACAACACATCAACAGGGCCGACGCTTGCCTCGTACTCCCGCCAGTAATGTGGACCGCAAGAAGCCAGCTGTTGACCCCGGTAGAAAAGACTAAAGGCGCTGGAGTCGGGGGTTGTTTTATGGCTACACAGCGCTTGGTGACCCTGCCCTTGAACTCGTGTGGGGCCCGAGGATGCGGGCAGAACCGGCAGCGGAAGGTGTAGGCGTACACGACAGTTTAACAGCCCCACCAGGGGGCTTGCGTCGCCTTCGTCCGTCTGACGGAGGGACAAGGGGAGCCCTGCGGAACTGGGCCTCGATAAAACCCCTCAGCTGTTCCTCACGCCAAGCGTCCATCTGGTGTCAAGCGGCCCAGATCACAGGGGCTTCAACAGCAAAGTTAACTTTCTGTGGTGGCCTCCCACACACACGCACATAAACACACACACACACACACACGCACGCACACTCTGATTCGACAACCTCAGCCCACATCCGTTCCAACTTCAACGCCACTGTTTTAATTTAAGCCAATTAAGCAGATTTTTAAGGCTTTATTTTCTCTTTAGCTCCCCACATTTACTCCCTCTTAACTTGCCGGGATCCCAGCTGGGCTTAAACACACACAGACGGGTCCTCAGCACAAATATTAACTCCTCAGCCTTGGAGGATTGGATAATATCCTTGTCTGAGTGTGTGTGTGTTTTCAGGGGGCACGAGAACATATGTTTGAAATCCTGTTAAAGACATTTCGTCCAAAGCCCGCTCTCTTTTGCCTTGCCTTTGGCTTTTTCGGTAGATGACACGGAATGGAAATAATGCAGCAAACTGACTGCTGATTGTTTTTTAAGTAAGTGTTTTTTTTTTTTATGAGAATGTCACTTACCTGTGTGGAGACAGATGATTGTTGAAGAGGCGTGTCAGGCACAGGCATGGGGGAGGGGGAGGGGGACGGGGAGAGACAAAACATCTGGTTAGTGAGGAGAAAGTACTGTAGAAAGACAACACCAGCCCTAGTAGGCCGTTGCATTTCGTGTGCGGCTAAGGAGGTGCAGGTCACGAGATGTGACCTGCAGGGGTCAGCGCTAGAACCTCGCCGGAGCGCCCTACCGCCTTTTCCCCTTTCCCCCCTCTACCTGCCCTCCTCCTTTCCCCATCACCCCATCCCTCCAGCCTTCCACTCTGACAGCTGCTAATCCCGTGACCCCTGACCCCAGGAAATTCACTCTCTCAACCATGACCGTTTTCCCCTCGCTCTTCTCTCCATTATCCCCTCCCATTCAATCGGCTGGGGCAAAGAAACAATTTAAATTCTCGTGGACAGACATTGACTTACAGGCTAATGGCAAAGGGGATGGTATGGGATGGTGTGTGTTTGTGTGTGTGTGTGTGTGTGTGTGTGTGTGTGTGTGTGTGGGGAGGGGGGGTTAGCAATACACAGCTAGACCTGCAAAATATTTTCAATTTAGTCCACATTAGAAGGTTATCACAGACAACTTTCCCATTTCACAATCTGCCACCAAAGAATTTCACTTGATACCTACACACAGAAATAGATGTGTTTTGCGCTTGGTTAATGCTGTGTGTGTTAGCCTTTGCTAGTCTGGCTGTACAGTAAATAATATGTGTATACCTGTCAACAACAAAGTGTGATCATTTCTGTCGTATTTCCAGTGTGCGGCCTCCTCACAGTGTAATCAGCGACGTTTAAGGACGATTGAGGACTAATGAAGTTAAATGCACGGAAAGGAAATACAAAATGAGGGGCAAAAGGCGAGAAAAACAAAGGGCACGAGACGAGGGTTTGCGCTAAGCTGTTAAAATGCATTAAAAAAAAAGCTAGATGTCGGTCAATGCCCTAAAAATGTCACAGGCAATCAGGGAGGAGATATTTAATAAGTGGGCGCTTCCCACCTGCATCCCCTAGGCGACACTGCAGATAGAAGTGCTAACCTATTATAGCTTATTCTCCCTCTTTAACCAAAGCTTTAACCAAAGCTGATTGCTACATAAACTCTGTGGGCTGTGGGCGGCTAAGGACACATTAAAAGCACGTCTGCATTACAAAAGATGTGAATCCGGGTACACGTTGCAAAATGTCCCCCTTTATTTTCTCAATGTCTTTGAAGAGAATGTCAAAAACTTTGCTTGAACTTAATAAAATAAGCGAAATGCTATATATATAGATATAGACCTACTGTATGTGACGTTAGGGTGGTTGGATCCAAACGCAGTGTGCCTACTTAAGAGCTGCATCAGAAATATCAAGTTCAATGGCTGCAAGACTTCATCTCAGGGCAAGGAATTACATTTACCTTTCACACATTATACAAAAAAACATAGACTGACTACAAAATACATTGAGGGACACGGCAAGGCAATTGCATAGTCAAATGATGTAATTGAAATTGAAATGAGTCAATCAGTCATCTGTTAACAACCAATCAAAAACTCAACAAAACAAAGAGAGTCCATGGTGTGGGACTCAATGGGTTGCCAAATGAAGGAATCTGCCCTGAGGCCTAAACGAGGCACATCAAAGCTACATCAGGTTGCCCTTTGTTGTGATCTGGCTCCGCTTTGGCTCTTTTCCACCAATCTGTGTGAACTCTGACCCCAGGGCAGAAAGGACACCGTGTACCCCGCTGTCCTAGACCCTTCCAAGATCCTGGAACCAGACGGCACACTCCCACATTTATTATTCATCTGCTTCATTACCCTCCACAGATCTTTCCCCCACACGCTGCCCAGCGCCACACCCCTGGGGTTGGCACGATGCCTCGCCTCAGAGAGAGAGAGGGGCAAACCAGAGGAACGGCTAGAGAGAGCTCTCTCCCCTCTCTTGGGCTAGAGAGAACTAGAGTGGCGGTAGACATGGTAGTTGAGAGCTGCAGAGAACTGGATTTGTGAGAAAATTGCCAAGAGGACAGTGGCCCCCATCTTTCTCAGGTCAGCATGCTAAGTGCTTAGAGAAGCTCGACCATTCCTAAGTAAGGATATCCAATCAATTCCAGGCCCCAGGGTAGTCACCATCACAGAACTCCATGTGAGCCCGCTCTTTCTTCCACAGCGGCTGTGTGCGGGCGGCTTACGTGCTGAGCTAAGCCAAGTTAATTGCTTCAGATAGGGCCATGTGTGGTTCGTAGGAGAGTTTTTTGAGGATCGGTTGTTGTGGTTGGAGCGATATTCTCTGGCCCATTAGCCAGAGATTAGCCTCTCAATGGGAAGGCAAACAACAGGGACTGGGAAGATGTGAGACACCCTTTAGCGCACTAGGGGAAGATTTAGATTCCTTCTTACAGACTCTTCTGTCTTTTTATTTATTTATCTTTAGTGAAACGATTATTTGGTATATAATATATATAATACATTTATAAATACATCAATGAATGAATAATAAATGCATATTTTAATGCAGAAGGTTGAGGCTGGGGTGCACAACTTTTATGCAGGACTGTAAGACTGTAAGATTAATAAATAACATATCAATAAACATATCAATCACTGTGTTTATACAACTATAACATTGATAAAAAATATATTGCCTCCTTGACATGGACACATTTTTATGTTTGATGTTTGGCAAGTAATGTACTTTAATGTTGTACTTATATGTAAATATTTTACTCATTTTTTAACTTTCTGGTTGTGTCCATTTACTTTTAATGGCATCATAATAGCTTAACACCAAGTGCTGCGCAACTGCTTTCCTTAGCCACGCTGTTAGTTTTGTCCCATTGGCCTCTGCCAGGGCAGTACAAGGCTGGGGTGAGCGCAGAAGAGTGCCACTGGACTGGTTATGCTTTATAAGCCAAGCTCTGGCTTCAAGCTTTCCACCCCTCATTTCACTGGAGAAACAAAACACCATGACAGAGAAAACAGGCATTCTCCTTCCTTTATTGCATAGGCCACTCCGCACTCTACAATAAAAACCATAACGCTGCACTATTCAGAAAATGGCACAGAAAAGCACAAACGTTCCTCTCTCTCACTTTTGCTCCCTCTTTCGCTATTGTGCGGCCTATTTCCCGTGTAGCCTATGTATACACATGCTTCTTGCGAGCAGATCATTAGCACACACTTGAAACACATGTACCAAAATAAGCAGAGTCCATCTCCGCATGATCAAAGCCTCTTTGCTGTGGTTAAAAACAAAGCCAACATCCAAAATGAGCCCACTGAAAACACACACAAAAATGAAATGTTTACCCGAAAGAGGGGTAGGGAGGGGGAGAGAGGACACACAACAACTGCCACCGCTCGAAGCAAAGGAGTGAACATTTGATTGCTAATAAAAAGCAGCATTGGCTAAAATATCACATTTCCTGTGTAGTACCCTGACATATTTCAGTTCATGAAAACCGAATTATGTAAAGGAAATTTTCCCTCGCTCTGTTAATAACAGAATGTGTTTCCAGGCAGCAGCAGGGAGAAGAGACTTTCAACAGCACATGTTTCAAGTTGCTAAAAGACTTCTCAAATAGCAGCCAGCAAAGGGATAGTGCAAAATCTGGCAAATCTGGTGTAGACTACAGTACTGTATGTAGCCTTTGTGATTCTGCGTGCGAACATTGGAGAAATTTCAAGAGAAAATATATTTCTTTTTATATTTATACTTTTATTCATTCAAATGTGAATGCACAAAAGGACAAATATTTGGGGCCGGCCAAAGGTCATAGGTAAAATGATGAATTGGGATGAGAGTGGACCACTGGCAGCTAGGGGGCAGGAACATGCAGCAGCCCACAACTAATCAATATGCACTCATTGTTAGAAGATCTATGCATACTTGGACTGCCATTGACTGGTGTTGAAGCAGTCAAAGGGAAGGAGAGGCCAGTGCAGAGATCCATACTGGCTGCTTATATCTCTCCTTGACAACTGAACAGACAACATCCCACAACATCCCACTAGGCCTATATCATTCACTGTCTTATAACGCTATAGCTCAGACCACACCAGTCGAAAGAACTGGCCTCAAACACACAATACGTGGCTTCTGGAGATACTGGAGATCACACAGCCAGTGAGAGGAAAGGAACTTGAAAAAAAAGAATTACCGCTGGAACCCTGATAATTATCCTGTGCCTACGGAGAAATAAGGGATTTGGTTACTTAGAAGTTCCTAGCGGCTCTTAACGATCCACACAAGCCCGCGGGCGATGAAGGGAGCTTATGTATTGTGTTCCTGCGGTGCTAAACCTGAGCTTGTTGTGTGGTACAATGGCAGCCCTTACTAAAACCCTTCAATTACCCACCCACCCCCACCCCAAAAACGTGCCCCCTCCCCACTTCAACAGGATGCACAGCGTTCACAGACCATCAAGTGGAATACGGGCCCCCGTTTGAAAGCGTGCAGAGCTGGGTGCTGGGCACAATTATGGACCACTACCCGCTCGTCTACCCTCCCGGCCCCGCCCACACACACACACACACACACAGGAGATTATTACCTCCACCCTGACCGTGGAGGCTGCTGGCATCCAGTTGGCTACACAGCCGGGCCTGCGGTGCTCACATGTGGTGGCGACCGGGGGATGTCACGGCTTCCATATGTGGAGTTTGTGGGACCGAAGCGGCATTGTGTGACAACATGGTGAACACTTCCACCCGCTATACAGCTCTGGGGAGTTAGATCTGAGGGGGGCAAAATCTGTTGATACAGGAAGCCCATATAAACCCAACATGTGTTTCAAGTATTTGGAGATATATGTGGTTATCTTAACCAGAAGACAAGCGATTAGTAATCCTCAGAATTTCCACTGAATCTCATTAAAGGAGAAAGAGAAATAGGGGATCCAAAAGCGGGTGTAAAAATAGCTCCCAAGGTTAAAAAAAATACAAATAGGAAAACAGTAAAAGCGTATAGTGTGTTTGGTTTCGTCTCTGCCTCTAGAACAAACCTCCAGCTGCGTATTGTGCCACCATGTGCAATATAAAAGGGGCATTCAGAGAACATATTTCTTTCATTCCAGGCAATTTCCCTAATCCCTGATGAGCTGCAGGGGAGAGGGAAACATTGTGGAAGCGGGTTAGCAGGTGGCGGGGAGGCGACTGCATGAGCAGCAGCGCGGTGTGTGTGTTTGCATGTGTGCACACACGTCGCCGAGTGAAGGGGTTCGCCGGCACACAACAGCATTATGCTTGGTGACTAAGCTATAACGTATATGCATCTATATTGGAAGTGTTACGGCCAGCATGTGAGGGGTGAGCATTTGTGTGTGTCCAAGAGGAATGGACTGTCGCTCCTCCAAGCACTTTCAATGGATCACTGTATCCAATCTACTGCTAATCACTGAGAAATGTCTTCCACTGGGTCCTGATTAAAGGGACACTCCACGATTTCTGTCTGTAACTCCCCTAGTGGTTGAAAAAAAATTGGTTGTTGCGGTTAGAAACTCCCAGACTTGAGTGCTGAGTGGCCAAGTTTCTCTCCACTCCTCCCCCTGCAGCACTTCTCAACCCCTCCCTCTACAGGGCAGAAATGGGACTCTGGAGGCACTGTAACACGATCAAGGAGTGTACCTTTAAACTCTGAGGCAGAAGCATTAGCTCCCATCAGGGATAATCCCCATTGCTAGCACTGCTTCAGGTGATGGTCTACTGATTAGTGCCTAGTGCATTTTTCTCATATTTCAGCTTGGGGTGGTGTCTGTGTGTGTGTGTGTGTGTGTGTGTGTGTATGTGTGTGTGTATGTGTGTGTGTGTGTGTGTGTTGGAAGGGGGGGGGGGGGGGGGGGGGGGGGGGCACCAAAAAAAACAAAAACAAAAA
>JAOEHI010052835.1:0-16064 GCA_025447815.1 Percopsis transmontana | reverse complement strand
AACGCATTGTGTCCTCCTATTTAAACTCCATCAAACGAACACGCGGAACTGGTGAACTGAGACCCAGATTCCTTCAACAGTCAGACACTCTTTGAAACCCTCCACAAGCCACAGAAGGTCATTGCTGAAAGGGCTGGCTGTTCGCAGAGTGCTGTATCAAAGCATATACTGTATATGGAAAGTTGACTGGAAGGGAAAAGTGTGGTATGAAAATGTGCACAAGCAACAGGAATGACTGCAGCCTTGAGGATTGTCAAGCAAAGCCAATTCAAGAACTTGGGGGAGCTTCACAAGGAGTGGACTGAGGCATCGTCAGAAGCCTGAAGGAGAGAGGTGGAGTGGAAAGGCACAGAATCCAAGATGCTTGAAGTCCATTGTGAAGTTTTCAGTCAGTGATGATTTGGGTTGCCATGTCATCTGCTGGTGTTGCTCCACTGTGTTTGATCAAGTCCAGAGTCAATGCAGCCATCTACCAGGACATTTTAAAACACTTCATGCTTCCATCTGCTGACAAGCTTTATGGAAATGCTGATTTCCTTTTCCAGCAGGACTTGGCACCTGCCCACAGTGCCAAAACTACTAAGTGGTTTGCTGACCATGGTATTACTGTGCTGTTACTGATTGGCCAGCCAACTTGCCTGACCTGAACCCCATAGAGAATCTATAGGGTATTGTCAAGAGGAAAATGATAGACACCAAAAATAATACAGACGAGCCATAATATAGACAAGCCATAATAACAACAATACAGACAAGCTGAAGGCTGCTATCAAAGCCACTTGGGCTTCCATAATACGTCAGGCTGATTGCTTCCATGCCACGCCACAGTGATGCAATTTGCAATTTTTGCAAAAGGTGCACGAGAAAAGGAGTCCCGACTGAGTACATAAATTAACATACTTTTCAGAAGGTCGACATTTCTGTGTTATAAATTCTTTATTCTAATATTTTGAGATTTCCATGAGCTGTAAGCCGTAATAATCAAGATTAAAACAAAAAAGGCTTGAAATATTTCACTTTGTGTAATGAATCTATGAATTTATATGTGCAATATTATCTAGAGCCATTCCATGATATTACATTTTTTTTAGACGCACTCGTATTTACATTTTGGATTATAAATTGAAATATACCTTCAATTCTACAACAACTGGACTACTGTATGTTGAGAATACATTTCACGACATCAGCTTTGCGCACATTAGAAGTATGTTTATGGGAAACAATGGAAATGAATGGCGGATGAATACATCCACATGTAGGTTGACCTGTCCAGCTCCTACCGCAGCCAGGGAAATCCTATTTCACAATCTGTGACATTTCTGTGTTTTTCTCTCATATTTTTACCACTTTTCATGGTCTCCGCAGAGGGGCTGTTGTCACTGTCTTCTAACTCAGAGTAACCAATTCTGGTTCGTCCTAGGGCTCCCTGGTCTCTGTGCCTCCAGGCCTGACACACACAATACATGATAACATCACTGTAAAACCAGTTAGCAAACACGTTGGCTGCAATATGATTGCTATTTCCAGTGAAGCTAAGAAAAATTATTTGTTATTCTAACCCATTTTCGATTCCTGCCATCTTCTGTTCGCTGTCGTTTTCTTCTCTCTAAACAGAAAGTTACAGTGCACACAATACAGTACATATGATTTCTGCATGGCTACTCACAACTGCGATGAATAATTCAATGAACCATCCAACTATAACAATTAGGAAATATTGACTAAACAAGCCAAGGACCAAGGAATAGAGAATTCTGCAATTAAATTGAAAATGAGTGTACCCCTTCTGATGAGCTCCCTGCCATCGTCCACCAGATCAGCTGTCAGGTAATAATCTGTAACGTACTGCTGGAAGCCCAAAAGGTTCAAACAGCGGGAACCTAGGCTACACAAACACACACACTTGAATGACACTGTTATACCACCTAACACCTAACACATGATGTTAATAAAACTAACCAAATACGACAATCATAAAACTATTATAATCATAAAACTATATAATTACCGGTAATAGTAACTCTATACTTTGCAATGCCTGATTAGTCCTAATATTTTTGGCAAGCACATTTGAACAGATAATAGGCATAATAGAGATACAAATGCTTTAAATAAATATAAAGGGGCTATGAAATGTCTTTGAATAATGATCTGATTTGTAATAGATAATTCTTTGTTGAATGACGACTTGTAATAACATAAACAAATATTTATAACATCTGTTCATGACTGACTTGTAATAAGTGGCGCAGCAAAGCAGCAATATCAGCATTGGGTAGTAGACGTAGAAACCATCAGATATGAATGACAGCAGGTGCATAGAACCCATTATCTGCCAGAAAGAGAGAAGGACGAATGGTTTTGAGGAAGATATTTCATTTGAATTTCTGTATTTGGTTTTATTGATTAGTGTCTGTATTTGTGGAACCCACTGAGGTATAGGATGTCTGTATTCTGTCCTGGTGTGAGACGGCAGAGTCCATATGAATTAGACCCAGGAAGTTGAGGCACAGGGGAGGAGTCAAGCGACAAAACAACCTAGACAGACAACAGATATCACGTTGTGTAATCTGGACATTTTTCAGTGACTTGGAAGTCCTACTAGCCTGTAAACAGAGAAAACCTCTGAGTTTATTTGGCTGAAGTCGGTTTGAAGTTAGTTTAACCGTAATTTGCGGCACCGGTTTGCTGAGTCAAAGGTTTCTTCCAGTAAATGTATTATTGCATGACTGCTTAATTTGTAATGCTTGATGACTTGTTCACTCAATTGAAAAAGAGTAGCCTAATTCTTGTGGTCAAAATGCTATCAGCAATTTGACATGTCCCTACCAATATTAGTGGACCATTAAATTGTAAGTGAAATGCAATTTCCTTATAAAAAAAAATATACAAAGCAAATTCTCTCAAGTATATATTTTCAGTTGTGATGGAGTGTGAAAGGCGTGTTCTGACCGAGTTACAGTAAAATAGAATTACCAATGTAATATCAGTTTAAGCAAATAAACTTTAAAATGACAGTGTCATTATAATCATGAACAATGTTGTGGAACTCGTCTTGCTAATTAACGAATATAGCAACCGGACCCATAAAAGGGTATCGGCCGTAGCAGAGAAAGATTTCCCTACCAAATTTCAACCTAACCCTACACCCTTGCCTGTGTCTTCCTCTTGTTCGCATGTCTACTGGCATTATTTCCCCTATGCAAACAAATAAGCTTCCTGGGTTACATCTGCTTTAAAGAGGTGCATAAATTTCACCGCAAAACAGACATGCGCTTTTCCCCGCAGTCATTCATACAACGGAATAGTCTCTTATGCATCTCCTCCCATGTTTTTGCACAAAACTCCCACTTTTCCCTCGACCCTCCCATGAATGCATATGCATGTGTAGGGAAAGGGCAAATTGCGATTCTGTGCTCCCATAAGTGTGGAGGTGCGAGTGACAACAAGACAACAATGACAATTACACAGACAATACAACAAGCTCACTATATTATCTGTGTCCTGTTGTGTTTCACTTTAAGCTGATGTTGCTGTAAGATGTATTGAAAAAAGTAATAATGCTATTCTAATTAGACCCAAAACAGTACAAGTATAATACGTGAACATTCAGAGTGATTTTAGGGACATACATGCCACTGAACTGCAGGCTATAAGCATCAGTCTGGTGGTGCGGCACCAGATAGTAGTAGTTGAACACTCGTATTCTGAACACCGTGGAGTAGACACACACACACAGGAAGAGGATACTGACAAAGCACGCCATCTGGTGGGAGAAAGCAAAACAACAGAAGAGTACCTTGGTTTAAATGTGTACAAGGAAAAAACATTTTTAAAGAAAGATGTGCGAACATTTTTTATTTATTATTATAGGCCTACACCTCAGGTATTTAAGTATACGAATCACACCAAATCACATCCCTAAAATCATTGAAAATTTTGAAAATTGTAAAAAAATATTGATTACAGCTTCATATTCAGTACTTCATGACATTTGGCCTAGTTAAAAAGTATTTTTATGTTTGCTAGTGTTCATGTTAATACATTTTTATTAGCATGTTCTTTAGGCTTTGGTTTCTGGACACTCCCGTTTAGCAGATTAAAGCCGAATCCTACAAATCCTTCAAATTCGTTAAAACTGGATGGAAAAAACACATTTCCCTTCATGGCAACATGTTGAGTGTGTAGAACCAGACATTTCCCACCTCAATACCCATGTAGTTGTACTGCTTCTCAGCCATCTGAATGAAGACAGCAAACAGGGACAGGACCGGACGAGTGCTGAAGAAGGTGCACTCCGACCAGACCACTGCTGCCGAGAGGACGCACAGCAGCAACGCCAGCAGCTTGTAGAACCCTTGTCTCAGAACACACTCCCAGTACCACTCTGGGGAATGCACACAGCCACACACACATAAACGCACAATGGATACACGGTGTACAATTTTAATCCAATATTTGACTCAGTAACTAAGTGACTATTAGCCTGTTGAAACCATCCGGATTTTGCAAGCTCTGTCTCTACACACTCCTACACAACCTCTTGGCACCGCCTCTATGACAAATGAGAAGAGTTTCCAGACTTGATATGCATAGTGGAACAAACCATGGAGATTGCAAAATCATGATGGTCTTACCAGGCCGTGTGACTATGCTCCACTGTTTACATTGTGCTGAATGGGCTTTTGATCACATTGGTGGTGATTCAATCTGCTTTAGATACTGTATAAGCAGCTACAAAACGCCAGTAATGATGGTTAAAACAACAACAATAGTCCACTTGCACGCAAGGAAGAACTTGTCACTTATGTCATGTCCCTTAAGGTGGTGTGTAAACAGACCTAGAGTTGGAGTGCACATGAGCCTCTGGGGCCAACTGCGGTGCTGTGCTGAAGGAAAGCTCTGGATGAATTGGTGTGTAGGGCTCCTCTGGCATTTAGCTACGTCTTCCAAATGGAAGGCCTGCTCTAACAGGACAGACCACTGGACCCGAACCTGACCCTGTCTCTGCACTGCAGAAATCACCTGAAACACACACACACACACACACACACACACACACACACACACACATATATATATAGTAGACCTAACTTTTCAAATAAGTGTGATGTCGCACAGTTTTCTCCAAAAACATATTGTTACATTTCTAATACATGTGTAATAGTAATTACCTTTTGATGAAGTTTTACAAGACTACTATGGTCGGGAAACACGTTTGGTTGGTTGTTGCTTGGATCCCTACTCTCTACATCTCTCCCCATCTGCTCCTGATACTCTGTGGGACACTGGCATGAGACAGTGAACAGTGAATATAGGCCGACAGTGGCCAGAGCTATAAAGCAATGTATGAAATATCTAATGCAAATATCTAATTAATGAATTCACTTTTCTTTTATCTTCACACTTTCTTACCTTTGACAAAATTGTGTCCACATACGTCCGAAGACTATGGTGATATTGGATTGCTTCACTAACAGCTGCAAGCTCCTGAAATAAATTATTGTCATTGCACAGAATACACGTAATAAGATACTAAGGTTTAGTTGACAGCAATAAGGATAAAGCCATCGTAGCCCAACTATTACAAAAAGACAATTCTTACAAGACTGCCCCTGCCCCTGTGTAATCTTACATTACTAATACTGGACAATTACATCTTTCACCTGGATCTCAAGTGCCACAGTTGTTATTGTTGTGTTTAGGACAGATTACCTCCATAACGTCGACTAAAAACTCCTCTGCCTCCGCCCTCTCAGTAGCCATTTTGGCTACCTTAAAATAGGTCTTGTCGAGCAGATAATTATTAGAAGACGAGAGCCAATAGGAGCGTGGAATTTCCACCAGGCCGTAGCCTAGCAACAGCACCAGCAGGAAGAGACCCCAGGTGTTGGCAGCTGTGATGCCGATGGTCTGAAGCTCGGTCCTGGTCAAGATTTACAAAAGCAAATTAATAAATCACTTGATGTGGCCGGCATAGAAAGACACTATCTATTTCTTTTGTATACTGTATGTTGGATGTTTAAATGAATATAAGTGAGATGGTGTTAACAGTCTCCTGAATACCTTGTATTTATTTTCATTCTTATTTAAATTTGAGTGCATATACCATTCAGAGTGTGGAGACAAGAGTGGAAATGATTGCTACAAATTATTTCTACGACAATTACTTACCATGTTAGTTGCCACTGTGGGTGAGCAGCAACATAGATAAGCAGTGAGGCAAAGATTAGGAGGTAGGTGCCATAGTAAATGGCATTTTCAATTAAAGCTGTCCTGATTTTTCCAAATACGGAAAAAAAACCAGAGCGTGCATAGGACTGCATGAAGGGCAACAAAAGCCTATAGGCACAAATACAAGAAAAAAATTACTATAGAATTACTATAAAGGGCAAACATTCACACAATGTGGTAAGGTCAAAATTACAAATATACAAGATACAATACAAATATAGTTTATAATTAACCATTAAAAACATGGAAGAAATGTATGCACATTATATTGAAGTTAAAGGGATAGTGTGTAAGATCTAGTGAAATTTTTAGACAGGGAGTTTCCAACTGTGGTGTCAACATGTATAATACCCTAATCATTGCATACAAATAAAAGCTATACAATCCCTTGTTTAAAAAAACTACTCTCAAACAAAGTGTACAGCATTGTCCCTGGATTCAAACTGAGAGCGTGCAATAGGACAATGCAGACTTGAACAGGCCAAATGTAAGCGGGGATCCTTGTTTGCATCGGTATTGTTTCCAATGGACAGACAACATTACACACTACCCATTTAATAAAACTAGAGTGTGTGTGTGTCTGAATCTCACCATGTTAGAAACTGGGAGGTCCAGTAAACAACTCTCCAGAACACTAGAAGAATACCATCTGGGATATAACTCCATGGCTCCTCACACACCTTGGCTACACTATACCAGAGAGTGACACAAGAAGATACATAAACTCACTATGCAGTATATCTCAGTTAGACAACAACAGTAAAGTTATGTCAGAGTCCGTTCAGACGTGTTGGCTACTTTATTGCAGAAAGCATTCGATCCAGTTAGCGGCAGTGTGAACTACGCTAGTATAGAATTATTTACTGTGTTTGTTAATATTATTAGAATAATAGTATATTACTAATATCTAGGTAACTAGAGCTAAAATGTGTAATAATTTAAGTAATCACATTGTGAAATTACAACAGGCGATGGGAAAGGGATGGATTATCATCACTTCCTTGAGAGAAAATAATAAAATAAAAAAATACAGTTTCTATGGTCGGTTGAATGGACCACAACAACCAACAACGCAAATAAGCGTCACTTTTACCTAATTGTAGGATGAACATACACTTCGGACTCTGTCTGAGTGGTGGGACTTGCTTGGGTCACAGAAGAAGGGTACTCTGCACTATCGTGCTTACACTGATGATAAATGGTCTGTAGGAGGGACAGATAATTACAACCAAGGGAATACACAAAACCTTACTAACTAAAAAATAAAAGTAATTAAATGATGGTACTATAAACACAGATCACACACATATACCAAATGCATGCATTTTCATTCGTAGTACAACATTTTTGGTTGATATAATAACATTATGACGTGTTTTTATTTTATTTACATAAATCAAACTGTTCCTTACTGTGCTGACATCGAAGGGCAAGATACAAACTATGAGGAAACAAAGGTACCAGGACAGCAGAGTACCAAACAACACCATCCATTGCTGGTTCCAGAAGTCACCATAACAATGGAGAAGGTAAAGAGCCAGAAAGAAGATCGCAACAACCACGATGGCCAACACAGCACCACTCATTGTGATGGTCTGTTCTGTATCTGTAGAAGGACGTCATGAACTCATGATAACAGACTGGTAGAGAGACAGAGAAGACAACGACAAAGTTAAAGACAAAGTACAAAATTTACATGACAAACACTGTAGAGAATAATGGGTTGACACAGTAAATAAAGTATAGACTTGAACTGAGCTAGGCACAGCGGATAAGAGCCCATAAGCCCATAACATTGATTTGGTAGGTCTACTGTAGTACGATTACGTGGCTATTTAGTATACTAGCATCCAACACAGAATGTTTTGGAAAGCATTAATACTAGTAACAGCATTCCTATTATTATAGCATGGTATTAGAATTAGTTGCTATTCCGTTTGGCACTGTGGTCAAGTAATAGTTAACGCTATCACATTAATACGATAGTTAATAACAGTGCTTTCTGTAAAGTAAACTGTTGATATTACGTTGTTTTGAAACTGACCTTTGGGGTCTTTTGTTTTCCTTGATTTCCCAAGCAAGTCATCCTGTGAACGTACTGTACGGTAACATGTGTTTTCGAATCGTGAAATTCCTCCTACTGTACACAACCTTTGAAACAACAATACGTAACCGTACACGTGGTGGTTTTGCATAACTCGGAATTATGGGTATTGTAGGCATGCGTCTATGACCTACACACAGTGGCCCAGCGGCTATCACATAACTATTGTTTCATTCAATTTAACCTTGTTGGGTCATTAAAATAATTTTAAAGTAAAAAATATTTTTAAAAAAGTATAAATTAAAACATTTACTTTAAAATAAACAAATCATAAATCATGTGTCATGCCTACTATATAATGATAAGCCAATTACCATTGGCTTCTTGTTCCTTTAAAGACCTATTATAGTTCTATTAATAATCATGCAGTATACACACTTTATATTTTTCTATATGGCATATTTATAGTATACACACATTTTTGGTTGATGTCCATAATGTCACAACCAGATGTAATATTTAAAAAATGTGGTTTTTATTCCAAGTGCCAGCTTAGCTGTCCAAAACATGAGGCTTTCACATAATTATGGAAACTGATAATGACAGACCCTACACATTTAAAGGAAAAAATATCCCATTTAAATTTTATTCAGCTGTATAGGGACATCCATACAAAAGGTTCATCAGAGTACAAAGAACCCAACAGATTGAAGCACACACCATGGTCCTCCAGGAGGAAATCCATCTGGCCCATTAGATCCAGACACAGGTGCTCAAAAAGGTTCAGACAAAGTGACCAGTCTTCGCTATCATAACCGTCCAGGGCATCCATCCACAATGACCTCAAAATGTCCAGAGAGTCCAGAAGATTATCCATTAGATCCACTGGGTGGTTGTCAGTTCTGCTGCTATAGTGAACAAACAAATTTGAAATATCCACTGTGTGCAAGCTGTAACTTCAAGGGCACTGCTTCTCTATTCTACATTCATTTTTCAAATTTTCTCTATTATCTCTTTCCCTGGTTTGTAGGCTAGTTGTCTGCCTATAGGCAGATGCTATGCTGTCTCTTATCAGCTTTGAGCAGCTAACCAGAGCTACTGTATACTAGAGTGGTAAGCTATTTGAGCTAATCCTTGGTGTTACAGTGTGGATACTTTACAGGCCATGGTAGCAGATGCTTGTGTCAGGACCAGTTTAGTGAGACCATCTGTCAGCCTATGTCTTTACCTCTTTTACTACTGCTACTTTACCTTTACCTATTTTATTTTACTCTCTCCTTATCTATCCGTCTCAAGAGCTGGTTTGTTGAATTAGTACCTACCCACTATGTAAAGTTGTAAACTTTGGAGCTGAATTGTCTCCCCATCTTGCCACATCCCAATTTATTAGTGCTGGGCAAAAATGAATGAACAATGTATCTGATTATTCACCTATGATGTCTGCTTTGCACCAGAAAAACGAATAAAAAAAAAAGTATTATTAACTACAAGAATACTACTTCCTCCACTACTGTAGAGGTATGGGTGTGGCTTAGCGAAGTCTGCCAGTGGGAGAGAGAGTGTTGGGGGTGTGGTTCACAGGACTCATGGAGATTGGAAACAGGTGTAGGTAATGGCACTAATCATCTGTCTCCCTAGAAAATCGGGGAAGTAGAGCAGGAGGAGAACACGGCTGGCTCTGATTGGTAAACATCTTGATGGAAAATGTAGAGACAAGGAAACAGTGAAGCAGTGAAGCATTTATTAGTTAATAGCAGAAAGTACTCTCTTCAAGGGGGAAATTGTTCAGGGACCTGGGAGCAACTGGAGAAACGGTTTTTAACCTACCCACTCTACTTAATTTGGATAGTTGGAACAAAATGAAGAAACTAATGGAGTACCTACATAAAACTGGATTATACAAAAGGATATAGGCAATAAATATTAACAAAGATGTGAATAGCGATTAAGGAACAGTGGAGGGCAGCAATACGCCATAGATGCGTCTAGTCTGCTGAATACAAGAAGGAGAAGGAGGAGAACACAAATAAATAAATTTGCAAATAAAGGGTTCAGACTCTTATTCACTGATTTGGTCTGCCATGAACGAACCCCCTGTGTACACAATACCTTGTCACAACTACAAATAACCTTTTTGGTCATATTTTTTTATATTTATTTTTTATAGGGGAATATGAAGAAGTCTGATAAGAGATGTGTGACAGTCCATTCAAGGCCTTAGGAATATGAGGATGAGGTTATATGTGATTAATTCTTTAAATAGGAACCAGTGGAATTTGATTGGGTGGGCTTGATGTAGTCCCAGGGTCTGGTGTGTGGCATTCTCATTGAGATTAGGAACCTCTCTTTCAAGAGAGACCTGTACAATTACACACTCTTAGACACTGCAGAGTCGGTAAGTGATGGGTAACGCCATGCTCGTTGTCCTTCAGACCCACAAGATGGCACAAGGCAGCCTCCATATTCCCAGCCCCCACACTAGGGGGTTGTGACTAGTTAACGTTCTATCCATCCCTCCATCCAAGTGTTGCACCTACCATGGCACAGCAAGCCTGATGTATATAGCCCTCAGTGAGGACAGACACTGTTGACTGTGGCGGTGGAGGGGGAGGGAGGGAGGGAGCTACATGGGCCGGCACTTTGCCGTGGCTTTTGTGTCCGTGTGTGTGGCGTGCGTGTCCGTGTGTGTGTGGATGATATCTGTGTGTGTGGTGTCTGTGGATGATGTGAATGCGTGTAAAGTAAAAAAATTAAATATACTTAAATATCAAAAGTAATTACCTGAAGAAGTATTAAAAGTAAACGTAACGTAAACTGTGGTTCCTCTAATAACAAATCAATTTCACTTCCTATCTTTTCCCTGACGACCCTGTTCTACATATTCACTGCCCAAACCAGGCACAGTCTGTGGCTCTACTTGGCGGCGTCAGATGCACCGATACATAACATCCCAGAGGTTCTCATTTGGATTCAGGTCTGGGGAACGTGAGGGCCAGTCAATGGCATCAATGCCTTCGTCATCCAGAAACTGCTTAAACACTGGCCACATGAGACCGCGCATTGTCCTGCACCAGGAGGAACCCAGGTCTGACGATGGGTCTGAGGATTTCATCCCGGTACCCAACAACAGTCAGGGTACCATTGGTTAGAACATGGACCCTCCAAAGATATGCCTCCCCAGACCATCACTGACCCACTGCCAAACCGGTCATGCTGGATGATGTTGCAGGCAGCATATTGTTCACCACATCGTCTCCAGACTCTTTCTTGTCTGTCACATGTGCTCAGTGTGAACCTGCTCTCATCTATGAATAGAACAGGGCACCAATGGCAGACCTACCAATTCTGGTGTTCTCTGGCAAATGCTGCACGGTGCTCCAACTAGAGGACGTCGGGCCCTCATGCCACCCTCATGGAGTCAGTTTGGTCAGAAACATGAGAATAATCAGTCAGGAAGGGTAAGGAGAGAGCAATTGTCTGTAGCCAAAACCATTGCCTTTTTGGGGGCTGTCTTGCCGTTGCCTCTCCAGTGCACCTGTTGTCACTTTCATTTGTACCAAAACAGCTGACATTGATTCAATGTCGCTTATGGTTCCTAACTGGACAGATTGATATCCCTGAAGTTTAATTGACTTGGTGTAATACTGTGATGATTACGTGTTCCCTTCATTTTTTTGAGCAGTGTAAATAGCCAGTTTTGAACTTCATTCACCCAATCAATGACAACCAAGACCACATTAGTTTACAACCGATTTCATTCCACTACTGTTCCACTATTTTACATGGTGTGTGTGATCAATCCATGTTAAATGGTGTGATGCAATATATGTACACAATACTTTCTCAACTGAAAGTCATGTTATGAACCCAATTGGCTTCCACAAATGCCTCTGCTATGAAATGGCCACTAGATGGCGTGGCATGCTCTTATTCAAGTGCCTTTACCTCAATCACTTCAACTGAGTTCATTCAGGATCAGAGGGTCCAACGGGCTATTACAATTTTTCTCAATTGCTTCCACACTAACACTGCAACTTGAGACCCAATGACCAAAACCTGAAACTGATGTACCTTATCTTACACCACTTCTGCACAAATAAATACCTTTTCACTTATTTTGCAGCTCTAAACACTAGAAACAATTCTCATAATAGGAAACACTGCCATTCTGAATGCTAAACTCATGAATAGCGTATATTTGAATATATTTCTAGCCTTTTCCCTGATGGTCTGAATAAGTCACTAAATGTGTCGCTAGTCGCTTTTTTAGAAATAAAGTCGTTACGAGGGTCTGGAAAGTTGCTCAATCTTAGTGAGAAAGTGCACATGGGGGCAGGTTATATGTGTGGTGACAGGGTTTGTTCTGTGTCTGGTAGGCTATTGTTTAGTCTGTGCAGGGTGTGGTGCACCTTGTGTACACAAAGCCTGGTTTAAACCACTACCGTTACGCTCAGGTTTCCTCCCACCACTGTCTCTCGTGTGGTGCTTGGTCTGTGCCTGCATTCACCAAACTCACACCTCACAAACACTATGACCAACAACTGAGCTGAATCTACCATCACTGAATCGTTTGATAGGGTTAGTTCCCCATTTATATGGTAGGCTACGGTTGCCCGTCAAAGTTCTGGCTGTTAGTCTGGGATATAGCCTACAGATGATTAGCCTACGACTGGCATTTGAGAGTCAATATAAAATATTGTTTATGTTCTGGACGGTGTAGGCTATCCAATATGTATTTTAACATTACGCTGTAAGTAATGTGTCAGTGCTGCTTTCTTATCGGGAATGCGCTATTTACTGAGATTTTCTGAAGTTTTTCTCCCCCTTAATTAAGCAATTTCAACACAAATGTCAGCAGCCCCAAGTTAAAATGTCTTCCAGCGTCCCTGGGTAGCCTACTAGTAGCCTACTGAATTCAGAAACATGAGTTGCTTTGTCTACTTATGGTTTAATGTGTTCATAGCACATTAAACCATAAACCCCATGACCCGATTTCGGATAAGTGGACAACGATGAGTATGAGTGAGTAATGTTCATAGCATCTTGAATATGCAAAAAAAGTAAGTAAAAGTAAAGGAAAAAACGGTTATCGAGAGGCTGTTTATTGTAAACCTGTAAAAAACCTGTAAAAATGCCCGACGGTTTGCAAAGGATCGTAAATATCGGAACTTTCACAAATAAGGGTGGCCGATTTTCCATTTAATCAAAATGGAATAATGAGATAGCCTAAATGTATTGCAAAATATTGCCTTCAACCGCTCGTTCAGGCGCGTTCAGAAGAAAGGCGCACTCAAAATATAAGGCTGTCTGACAGATCGAATGAAGGCTTGCTTGACCCCGGCTTTTAACTTTGTGGGTGGGAAAAATCCTATGTTGTTTGCATGTTTGAGGAGCGCCTCGCCTTGCAACAGAAACCCCATCTCTCTCAGTAAGACCCTTCTAATACACCCGTGATTTCAACGGAATTGCGCATGGCCGCGTAGCTATCGGCAAATCAAAACACTGTACACAAAAACCGTCACCATGGAAATCAATGCAGCCAAAGCCGAAAAGTTACCATTGCATTTTATCACCCTAGAGGTCAGTGTTGTACAGAAAGACCAGTTTTTCTACAGTCTATGAGTGGGACTCGGTTACAACTCTGATCATAATTTCTGATCTTTCTGTAATTGCAGTAGGCCTACTGCTGTACATTTTTAACCAAATGTCTTCTGATGTCATTCCATCCTCTCGTCTCTGTATTGACTGCACTAACTCATTCAGGTGTGGTTGTGATACACATAGGCCTACTGTATTATTATATGGCATACAACCATTTCTCATGGTGTGATTACAGTAAGGTCACATTATTTTGACATGAAACCAATCAGAAGTGGTTATCTATGCTTTAGTCTATTACATTTTATACAGACTGTTTGTACAGTAGTAGCCTATGCTTCAGAGCTGCCACCACTCACAATATGAGTGTGCATGAAAAAAACGTTTATTAAAATTTAGGGTTTAGTGCTCTATAGGCCCACCAGTGGTTTTCAAACTATGATTCAAGACCCACTAGTGGGTCTCAGTATAGGGCGAGGTGGGTTGGCTTCATTAATGCCTTTTTCTGATGTTATATTGTGTATTGTGTCTGTTTTATTCATTTAATTTGGTATTATTATGTTTCATTGGGGCTTTAACGAATAGTGTGTTGATTTAGTCGTCACAACACCTGCAAGTTGGTTCTGAGAACACCAGGGAGCAGCAAGGTTCACTAGAGCCTAACCTAGCCAAAATAATTTAAGAACAAATTCTTATTGATGGCCTGGCAAGAAACAAAATGCCTCTTGTGGGGGAGGGGACGTGGGAGAAAGGAAAACAAATAAAAATAATAATAATCAAAGATGCTAAAAACATAAATAGAAAGTTAAAAAGCATGCCTTCCTCCAACTCTCCTTTTTCCCTTTGCACAGCCAGATGAGTTGTTGAGTCACTGGGACCATATCCAGTGTGGCCTTATTCAGATCAGTGAGAAACATTTTTGTCTCCCAGCGTGCCTACGGAACAACAGCTACGAGCACACTGAAACCTTGGGGTTTGAAGTTCGTATCATTTGATCCATGGGAAACCCTGGTGCACAATGATGCCGGGGGACAATGTAGACCCAGTTCTGTATGTCCCCTGAGGGCCACCGTAGACTGCAGATCCTATAACCTGTCCTGGATACATCTCCCCTCTGGGAGAGTGCCACTCCCATCTGAATTAATTGGCCTGGTAGGTCTGGGCAATCTAAAGTTACACCCACACAACCTAACTGAGGGCACCTATCTGTGTGTGTGTTGACGGTGACATCATGCAGTTGTGGGCTAAAGAAAATAGCAGGGTTTGCCTGGTTTTGTACTTTACTTCTTATCTAAACGTTGTCATTGCAGATTTCACTCTGAACATGTGACACCAAAAGGCTTGGCTCTTGTTGCCAGAGAGAAATAACCGTTATTACATCATGAGGAAAAAAACAAGCCCTTCCTTTTTCCACCTTCCCTCAGCAGTCTATTTCTGGAGGAGAACCCAGAGTTCTTACTGAAGAAATCCAGGTTGAGGGAGACTGCCAACCCCAATAGTGTTTAGGTAAACCTGTAGTTTGCTGATGTTGGTGGACATTTTGTATCCCATGGCAAGTTGTGGAAGTGGGGATCATGTTAAGATGACTACTACAGGATAAACCTGTAGTAGTATTTATGGTGTTGGTGGTAGGATAGGCTAGTGGCTCCCAAAAGGTGCTGGGTTCAATCCCCACTCAGCCTACTTGTAAGCATCCTTGAGCAAAATGTCGAACCTATACCTGCTCCTTAATATCAGCAGCATCTGCTTAATGACCTCTTTGTAATTGGTGGTAGTAAAAATAATGGGACAGACTGTGTCTGTTTTGAGGCCACAAGTCTCTCAATTGACAATAATTGACTTTTTATTGCATAATTACACTGATACCTATGGATAGACACACGGACAGCAACATATTCTCACAGCATCCACTGATGCCACATTCACCTGTTTCTTTGATGGTCCTCAGTTCCTTCTTTTCTCAGCATGTGGCTGTCTTTTGAAAACAAAGGAATATGTTTTTGGCTGGGCGAAAGTCAAGTACGATTGAGTCCTGGATTCAGTGCATTCCAGATGGGTTGTGATTTGGCTGGGGGAAAGCCCGGAATTTGTCCTCCTATTGGTTTCACTACACACACACACACACACACACACACACACACACACACACACACACACACACAAACACACACACACACACACACAC
>JAOEHI010052834.1:0-16064 GCA_025447815.1 Percopsis transmontana | reverse complement strand
AGCCTTTTATACCCGTGCTCAGGTCAAAGGTCATAAACAGTAGGTTCTCCATGTGGTGACCTGATAAGTCAGTATCAAGAGCAATCATCTGGAAGACAGTTTTGCAAGGGCGTCTTACATCCTGGAGCAGTCAGAAACGCTAGCACCAGCACATTACATTGTGTGCTTACATCTGTCTAAACACATAGAATGGTACAACACAGAATATAAGTGTAGTGTATATAGTTCAAATATAAAATTCTCCATAACACCTTAACACATGCAGGTGAAATAGCCCGATAATTTCATTTACACACGTTTAATGTGTACAGCACACTGTACACTGTAATGTTTTGCATTTTCTCATTGCATTCAAACCATGGGCCTGAACCTGTTCCTCTGCAGTGGGTAAGGTCCCACCTAGAGGGTGGTAACACCACAACATGCTGTCGGGTGCAGCGTTGTAGGGGCAGGGGTGATGGGGTGCTTAAAATAGCTAATGGGAAGGCAACCAATGTGGTTTAACTTCTATAGATGGTGAAGCACACAGTGAAGTGCTGGAGAGCTCTCACTTACTCACTCAAGGTCAGCCTGAGCCAACGTCAGCTGTTTTTACTTTTTGTATTTTGTGTTTGTCTGAAGCGGATACTGTAGACAGACCGTTCATTTATTTAGCCATTTCCCTCTTCATAAACAATGATGGTCACTGACTCCATTAATCATGTTTGTTTAGACTGAACCTGCTAATGCTAGGCTTCATATTATAGCTGAAATGGCAGCGAAACCTAATTACTCTCTTGTGCTTTATTTATGAAAACCTTTTTAGTGTTTTTATTTTACTATTAAGCTACTATTCACTTTCAGTAAAATGGGATATGCACTTTGCAAAATAAACAAATGTAGTATTCATATATTTTATTCATTGATTATATAAATAATTCAAAATATCTATTGCTTTAATATCAAATTTCTCATGTGCCATGTGACACTGTTGAATTTCCTTTTACAGAAAAGGCTGTTGGATCCATTAGACAGGTTGGTTAAGGTTCAAAATGGGGGCAGCTGGTTAGTGATTGCTAACGTTCATTCATATTTTTGTCAGATGGATATAGAAACCATTTTCCAAAAAGACGACCCAATGCCACTATTTAATTTAATGAACTATTTTCTTATCAGTATGTTTTGTCAGAGGCTTTGCTTCTTGTATTATTTAGAAAGCTGTTGTGTCAGTATGGGGAGATTGTGAAGATCTACTGGGGTGGCTAGTATTGTGCAACCATATTTGTTTCAATTCAATAAAAACAACGGATTTTTTCTCAGAGAGGCAATTCTTAAAAGCAGACATAGTATTGGACACACAAACGGAACATATAAGACAATACATGATAGACAAACAATGGCCACGTGGGATAGACAGTACAGTAGTGACAATACATGACAGTGGCAGTGACCGTGTAGCAGATATCAAATGTCCAGCAGTAATAATTAATAATTTAGAGTGCTAGAGAGTGGTGGTCGGCACAAAGGGTGTGGAAAGGGTGAGGCGGGGGGGATGCTGGGATTGTGGCAGACCAGTATGTGTGGGGATTAGTCCCAGGCAAGGGAGGAAGAGGGGGCCAGGGGCAGACTGCCACTAAAGCTCACTAATAATTAAGGCCAGCTTTCAGCCCACTGGTCAACAGAGCTAATGGACCAAGTACTCTGAATGACACACTACAAGAGAAACAAGGCAATTAACCATGTCTTGATTTACAGCCATCTTTGGATGGATGTATTAATCTTCATAAGGGCCCTCTATTGATTCTCCATGTACAGTATTTTAACATTTTATTCTTTCCACTCTTTTTGACATTAATGTTTGTCATGTCAGTATTTCCACATTCTTGGTATGCTAATTATGTTCGCAGGGACCTTTTTAATATAATAAGCCTTCCTTCCTTCCTTTTTATTTCATTCATTCATATACCACCATGATTGGTTTTACACTTCAATGTCCATCGACATGGTTTACATTTACAGAATTTGGCAGATGCTTTTATCCAAAGCGACTTAAAATTGTCAACAGTTGAACTGGTTAACCACCAGTTTTTACAAGCACAAGACCCCACAATCCAATTTCGATAAGCTCACTGATAATCACTTGAAGAGGAACAGAAGTTAAAAAACAGGTTCCTCTTTATTTCTTACAAATACATCCATCACATTACGTGTGTGTATTCTAGTTACACTACTGTTGCACATGGAACTGCTTGCCTTTACAGCATGCTTGCCTGGGTTGGTATATCTTCTAGGAGTCCAAACACAGATCTTCGACCACATCGGCTTCATATACTATTTATTTTTCCTGTGAAAGTGTTGCTATTCTTCTTGGAATGCATGCCCACACAGTGATCTAGTATGACCTCACCTTGAAAATGGCATCCGTGATAGCTGTAGGCCAAGCAATGGAGGCAACCACATTGGCAAAGTTATGTTGTCAAGGGTATGGGTTGCTCTGTTTGCTATTATTCAGTTAACAAGTAAGCCTAATGTAGTGGAATTGCTGGAGGGTTCGGCCAGGTCAACATAGTACCTTGTTTTTGTATAGTTGGATCGCTGGAGTCACATGAACAATACAATGGTGTGTGGTCTGAGGTGTCCTTGACGTCACTGCAGGGAGGATGCAGCACCAGCGCATTAAACTGAGCCCTTTATACTGGTGTTAGTGTTTTTGCTGAACATAAGAAAAATAAGATGCTGCACAATTACACCAATTCACCGTGTCAGTCCTTAACAGTTGTTTTATATACTTTGGGTCCTCCACCTGGGGTGTAGGTAGAGCATCATGCTGGCCTACGCCATGTTTGGTACCATTTCTGCGTTCCAGTGAATAATGCAGAATGCAGCGAGGCTGTGTGGAATTACATTTCCTGGAAGAGATGTGTTCCTCCATCATGCCGGTAGTAATATTGTCAGGGCATTGTTGTCTATGAGCTAATTGGATGTAATCTTATACTCGTTACATCTCTCACACTGCTGGCCAGAACTGGCTAGTGTAGTTCAAAGGTCTATTTGTGTAATGTGACATCATGCCACTGAAGAAGAAATAGCCATAGAACATTTCTCACCCATGTCTAGGCGCCATCTTTGTTCCAGTATTGTGATTTCTTAGCAGTTAATGATACTCCAACATAGATTACGCTTTTCTATTTTTTTTCCCCAAAGAGGCAAAATAGATTTGAAAAGAACCATGCTTGTTTGATGACTTCACAGCAGATAAGGTGCATTCTTTTATTGAATAGGCCACTGCATTTTTTTGTTTCAGCAAGTGTTGTGACAGAATCTAGATTCATGATATCTAATATCATGTTATTTAAGACGCTGTTACATTGGGTAGCCTTAACTCTCTCCCTGCTGACATGTACAGTACTAATATAATTCAGAATTGATCCAGCAGAGTAACGTCACCTGCTCTAAACTATTCGTGGGATATGAAGTGGTCTTGTCTCTTGTCACAACAGTTTTGATAGTTTGGTTGATGAGATCTGTCTCATTTGATCAACAATGTCGGCTGGATTCCTTTAGCCAAGACTGTCGTGGAGGTATTATATTGTGCCTAGGTACTTTTCTTTCATATATGGCTATGTCTGAAAATCCTCACTCATTCACTATTCCCTCTGTAGGGAATTCTATGTAGAGGAGGGGACTATATATTCAATCATTCTTTATTAAATTATACATAAAGTGTATGGATGTATGTAGACCTATGTCTCATTGGCCTGTGCTTCTTGGGCACATTAACATAAAAAGAGGTATACAATGACTACCCATTTCCTATTTATTTTTGTTAGCTCCAGACCAGGCCCCAGCTCAATGTTGTAGAGTACACTTCTTTCGAGTGCTTTGGGATCTAGCCATGCATTATGTTTTTGTTTGTTCTGTGGGGATGACATAGCCTTACTTGGTGGCCTCTTTGAGAGACAAATGGCAGTCAAGGGAGGGCTGGAGGAAGGGAAGGGGCTGTTTGTCTTGAATTTTGGAGTGGGATGTTCAACTTGGTGACCAGAAAAAGCATTCATTTGTTGCTATGCGGTGAATACGTTGTTATCAATTGCACCATGACGGGTGTTGGACATACATACTTTATAACCACTTCTTAGTGCCATCCCAGCAGTTTGGCTGAGCTATACCTGGCACAGTGTTGTGCCAGTGCTGGCTCTGCACTAGTGTCCACCAGTTCTGCATCTAAGTCTGCTGGCATTTGGCTTGGATTAGAGGCCTGTAGCATATGCACAGCTTTTTGTTTCCTAGTTGAGTGAACATGACAATATACGCGTAAACATATCAAAATTAACATTGGAAATTCAACTCCTGAAATTTGACTTACTTTTAAAACGTATATTTAGATTGATAGACATGTACCTGCACTCTTTAAAAAGTGCTCTGCAGTACTTGGTGAGAGGCGAGTGAGTAGGTGAAACCCTAGATGAAAGAGCCTTGCGGACTTTTCAAAAGAGAGTGGCAACACTGCTTGCGAGTAAAGAAAACCTTTTTGAAGATGTCCCCCCTCCCCTATACAGCCTCAGAAGTTGTTTCCCTGATAGGGGAAACCTTTGAACACTGCCATTTGAGACAACTAAGCCATATTGAACTCCCCCACCCCCATTTTAACTGTTAGCCTACCTCTCATGTCTAACTCGTACCCTTTCATTCTTAAGTTGTGGGTAGCACAATGGTTTCGCAAAAACAAAGCTGTCATTCACTAATATGGTATGGAAGGTTTTTGCTAAGGCACGGGAAACGGATGTTTGTATAATTATTGGTTGGAAATCCTTAAATGCATTCCCTTTTCTTTTTGGTTGTTTTTATTGGACTTTTGGACTGTAGTAGCTGTTCTCAGATCCAGGAATTTCCCTCAGTTATTTGGTTAGAAAACTGAACTGTGTATAATTTTATGTAATACCCTGACGTTTGGCTTCAAGTCATCCCTGCTTTCCCGGATTCACAGTAAATTTCCAGTATTTTCCGTAGGAGTGCTCCCATGAAAAACTTAGTGTGCTATAACATTGAGTAATTGTTTTCTGCCTGCCTAGTTAATCTTTGTTCACGTTTCATTATTTCTAGATTTAAACTTATCTCCTGACTCCAGAAGTCATTAATCAACACTTCTTGACTTTTATAGTGTATTGTTAGACAAGATAGGTCTCAATTACCGTGACTCTGAAGAGAGGTTCAGTGGTCCATGCAGTTCAGTTTTAGGTGTTGACACTCCTTCCTCTGTCTTTACTCATGTGGAAATCCTCCACCCTGAGGATGGTTGTGTAATTAGGGCTGGGTATTGGCACAGATGCCCCGATTCGATTCCAATTCAATTTTGAAATCTTCACGCTATTCTTTAGGAAGCATTTAATTGTACGTCACGCACTTGTTAGCCCAGGCCTTATTCAAAAACGTTGGCCCTTGTATGGGCAGTAGCGGGCTTGGCCGGTGTAATGCGACTCTTCTACTCCCCGCCAAAATCCTTTGCGCCCAAAATAGTATCTTGCGCAGCAAAAGCTAACCAGCACTGGTATAAATGTAATTATGCAGTAGAACGTAATTTTGCTATGTTATTACCAACAGGCATGCATCTGTTTATTAATACTACGCAGTGAAATAACGTGTTTTCCCTGCGGGACGGGAGAAGACACGCACATTGCGGGAGCGGGTGGGAGTGTAACACACACATTGTGGGTGCAGGCGGTAAGGCGGTAACAGTCCCGCGCAGGACTCTAGATCGATGCATACATTTTACAGTTCAATATCGAATTGGATGAATTTTACAAAACGATATTTTTGCACAACCCTATGTGTAATAGTTTATATTCTGGGGTGTAATGGAAGCCTGGAGGACTGATAATGGATTATGGTGTCAGAGAAGGTTTGACAGAGAGGACAAAGCACTCATTGGGTCTGGTCCTTTATGTGCTTTTAGGTGCCGATCTAGTTGTAAAAAGCATTATGTACCATTAGTACTGTCTGGTCTGGGAAGTGTAGTGGGGGTGATGGAGGCAGCGAAGATGCTGATGGCTTCTGGAAGTTAAATGACTCCCGGAAACTGCTTGAG
The DNA here is from genome assembly GCA_025447815.1 of Percopsis transmontana. Taxonomy (NCBI): domain Eukaryota; kingdom Metazoa; phylum Chordata; class Actinopteri; order Percopsiformes; family Percopsidae; genus Percopsis; species Percopsis transmontana. The sequence goes on along the minus strand of JAOEHI010052834.1, from coordinate 10,000 downwards.
TTGGTGCTAAGCATGCATTTGTTAGCATTGTGTGTCTCCGTGCATGCTTATCTCCCATAGTTTACCCCCAGTAGACCATGCTGAATGCATTTCAATGAGTGGTTAGCTCTGCTCAGATCTCTCACCAACTGCAAATGCTCACATTAGGTTACATTTACTCCACCAACAGAAGTGAACAGACTTCCTCAACTACTAAATCGTAACTTTTAGTACTCAAATTGTACTAAAACTCTAAATCGTAGTATTTTGACCCATTATCCAAGTCCCAATGGGTTTAGGCTACTGGGATGCAAATGAAATCCCCATTTGACTGACTTCACGGAGTGTGCTAGAATTGCTAGTATTTTTTTGCATAAATGTTGTATTCTTAAGCAAATGCCTCATGTGTCTGTGTCATGAATCCCTGCCAGGTTAGGCTAGCTACATGACTTGCAGTGTCCCAAATGATTTTGTGAGACTTAAAGCTTTGTAAATTTTAAAGTTAAATGCAACAATCTGGTGCACAATGTTGGGTTCTTATGAATAATTTTGTGCTCTAGTAAACCATTTGATTGCCAGGAAATGCTGGCAATCTGAACGGCGGGTGAGTGCTGGGTTGATATGTCTTTGTGAACTGAAACACAGTGAATTTTATTTACACATTGCTAACTTATAAAACCTATCGGAGCCACCAACAATCTCTCCCACTTTCCTCCAAGCACTACAGGTGAATGGTCATATAAAAGGGCAAACTCTGCGACGACTATAATTGGCTTTTCCTCCATTTTTTACAAAACAATTTACATGCAGAACAAATATTTGCCTACTTCCATTGGATAATCGCGTTTTGTTTTCTGGATTAATTTGCATAATATTGAGCTTGGCCCAACTTCTTGAAGTGCCAGAGCTGTTCAAACCGCCTCGCAGCCTGCCCGAGATGCTTTGTGCAACCACCGGAACAGTGGACATTTAGTGTCGAGCATGCAAGCTTACAACAGCGAGGGAGGGGCTGGCTAACTGGGAGTGTGAGCGATGCTTTGCTGAACCAATGGTGCGTTAGCGATCTTTTATGTTATTATGAGAAGTGTAAAAATATTTTTGGTTCATGACGAAACTGTGGCGGGGCTGCCACAGTCAATGCAATTAATGGAAAATGCTGGCTAGGGGTTTGTACATGTGAGAGTACAGTAAATGATCAAGAGGTCATCCGGCTTGCCAAAACCGTATAGTAGTTCTTAGAAATCAGAGATATCAGCTTTTTATAGAACTTTGGTAAGAAAAGCAAATCCACTTAAAAGCAGACAATTTCTGTGTGTAAAGTCTATTTTATGATTATGATCTGTAGACCAGGACTTGTAACCTTATACTATATAGACCAGGCTAGTATCTCAAAATAACATGGCTTGTGTGAATAAGCAAATGTCCAACTCTAAATGAAATACAGACATATAGCCATGGAGACATTTGAGAAAATTAGAGCAGGTTTACATTGAGCACATGTGACAGACGTTAAAGTGTCTGGAGACGTGGTGAACGTTATGCTGCCTGCCCTCATCTGTGAAGAGAACGTTGCGCCAATGGCGGACCTGCCAATTCTGGTGTTCTCTGGCGAATGCCAATCGAGCTGCATGGTGCTGGGCTGAGCACAGGTCCCACTAGAGGACGACGGGCCCTCATGCCTCCCTCATGGAGTCTGTTTCTGACAGTTTGGTCAGAATCATGCACAACCGTAGCCTTCTGGATGTCATTTTGTAGGGCTCTGGCATTCCCCTTTTGGGGGTTGTCTTGCTGTTGCCTCTCCAGTGCCCCTGTTGTCACATTAATTTGCACCAAAACAGGTGACATTAATGCAGTCGGTTATGCTTCCTAACTGGACTGATGGATATCCCTGAAGCTTAATTGACTTGGTGTTATACTGTGATGATTACGTGTTCCCTTTTTATTTTTTTTAAAGCAGTGTATAATGTATAGGGATGGCCCGATCCAATATCAGACATCGGTATCAGAGCCGATCAAGGCATTTTTTAACTAATCGGGATCGGCAGCCATGCCCAATAAAGATCCCGATATATTTCAGTATTTATCCAATTTATGTCAGTTGTGCAGATTGTAATGTTCTGTCACACGCTACAGCAGACCTTAGTAGCATAGCTTGAAACTACAAACTATTGAGATGTCAGTCATAAATTGGAAACTTAAAGCAGCCTAACAGCTACCTACAATGCGAAGTTTACTCAGACGAAGAAAGCACCGACTCAGCTTTCTCTGGCAGTGCCTGGAAAGGACGAGATAAATTTAGTCGAGACAGCAAAGAAAACAGAACGTAACCGAAAATAATTTATCTATTTGTATGACCAGCCAATTTTGGTGGTAGAGAACGTAGATGCAAACTGTGTCATTATCCACACTAGAGAATCCACTGCCCTGTGGATCTTGAACGTTTTCACCCATGACCCACCTTTCTTAATAGCATAACATAACTGCATTAAAATATGCCAAAAATATACAGTAGGCCTATAAACAAAACATTACATAAAAAAAACTAAAACGTATTAGATATAAAAAGGGGATAATAATCCCCCTGGGTGTCCCGATCCACAGTTGAAGAACCACTACACTACACGCCTGACATTGCCCCACAATGCTTTGTGCCTTGACCTCAATAAGGGAAGTGGCAGGAAATTTACGTTTTTACTCATTTCTTATTAAAATGTCTTTACCATGGACTTTTACACACAAAATGTATGATAATATATATATTTCGTGTGTTTTAATTAAATAAATAATTAATTGTGTCTGAGCAAGAGGGACTCTTCTTCCGGGCTATGAACTATCCTTTCTATGGAATTTCAACAGTCTGCCAAGTATGCTGACGCAGTACTAGTACATTAGGCATACTAAGAAATTCAGATGGTGTGTGTAGTACTGTCTTCACCACTACTCCCTTAGGAATATAGTTTGTAAGGGTAAAATGACTGGCATAACTGCTTGGTTTTTGCTGCCATGTTGCATTCTGCGCCAGCTGTTGGATGCATTAGTTTTGACCATGTGATGGAATACTCTGAAACTTAATTTAGCAGGTCCTGGGGTTAACTGTTGCCAGCCAAGAGCAGGTTCCGTCACTCAGCACTTGCTGCTATATGGCTCGAAGGACTTCAGAGGCTAGCATTGCACCTTTTTTACTAAATCTGGTTAGGTAAGCCCACTGTAGTGGAAGAAAAAATAAAAAAATGTTTACAAGCCAAGAAAGTGACCTTTACACTACTCACTGACTGTTTTGTCTTTGTCAGGTTGAACTAATTGTCTTTTCTCTGTCGACCCCAGCACCATGCCACCATGTGTGGAAATTTGTCTAATGAAATATAGTGTCAAATAGTGAACTGATTTACATTAGGGGTTGACCAATATGACTCATACATTTGCAATAGAAATTCAAATATTGGTGTCGAAATTTGGAATAACTCCAACACAAAACGTGGTTGAAATGCCTTTTAAACAAAAGTTGAATTAAAAGAGAACTGGTTATAATATGGCTCTATTCCTTTAAATGGGTGGTGCGTTGGGAGACGTGTGTTGCCAACTTGTGTGTGTGTGTGTGTGTGTGTGTGTGTGACCCTACAAGTAGATGCAGTTTAGAGGCAGGCGAATGCAACCTATGTGTTTCCCTGTTCATTTAAAGTGGAGAATAAATAAAGGAATGGAGTTGCAAGCATGACACCTCCCTCGTCTCAATCGAGAAATATCCGCAGTAAATGAATATCTGAACTACAGTTCGTAGCCGAATTAGCGAGGAGGTAACAGAACGCAGAACAGAAATCATACTCTAGCTATGTAAACCACAAGTGCGGCGTAATATTAAGTGGCGTAATAAAATATATAATATACTAAAAATATGTCTCGGTTCGAGGGGTGGGAAGGAATCGACACCTCGGAACACAATGAGTCAGGCTGCAAGCAATGACTGCAGAAGGTAGACCTGCCTACAGTACCTCGTCCTTTATCCATCATTTACTGCGGACATGCTTGTAATACAAAAACAATTGATGCACCCAGTGCTGCTAGTGGCTTTCTATTGGTGAAGCAATGGTCATATGAAAACCTGCGTTAATGGAAATTGCGAACTTTGACAGCCTCAATGCAGCTTCTGTTTATTGCAACTTTGGCAATATCTGCTGCCTTTCTCAAACCACAGCTCTGCGTGCTCACCGAAGCTGCTCCAGTCAATATGCATTCCTCTGTGCCCCAGTAACCTTCCGTGTTGTTTTGTGACGTCTAACAAATCAGATGTGGGCGGGACATTGCTCGAGACCACAGATGTTGGTGACTACAGAGAGAGGCGGCTGTATCGGAGCTTAAGTAGCGTATTTAAAAATTTATCGGTTTATCGGATAAAAAAAATTGAATAAATAAAAACAATACGAGGAACCATAAAAATGTTGAAAATTGGCTCTGATTAACAGCCAGGCCGATAATCGGTCGATCCCTAATTTACATTTTAATCTGGTTCTAAATGTATCACCGATGGGTCTGGATTTGAATTTTATTGTTCTGTTCTGATATTCTTGTCATGTCCAGTCCCAAATGACATTTTCAAAATAGGTTAGGCTTCTTCACTGTCAGCATACGGTCATGTTGTGCAGCTGTGAATGTGTGTCCCCCCCCCCCCCCCCCCCACTGGTCAGACTTAATGACTTGTCAGCCTTCCTTACATATATCTGTACTGACAGGGCTGCGTCACCAGCAGCTACATGTGTGACAACACATTACAATGCTATTATGGAGTTACTTGCGGTTACAGTGAGCCAGTACCTATCTCAAGAAGAAGAGTGACGGTGCAACTAAGCCTCCTAGCATCCTGGAGCAGACGGCAAGTGTTCTGTGTTCTAGTCTGGCTGACCTGATACCCCACTGGTTCAGCCTGCTGATGCCTGGCTTGCAGGGCACGTGCCCCCAAAACTTATCTCTAGTACCATAAAAGTAATGGGTTGTTTTTGGCCAAGTTTCCCTTGCCAACGGGTATCGGAATAAGATATTTATTAACGTTCTTCAAAACGAAGAAGAAGGTTTTTATTGTTCACCGGAGATGTCTAAATAAATCTGTTTTGGATAAACTGATATTTGAGCTTGGTGTTGGATTACAAATAATACCTTTTTAGTTTAGAGACTTCTGCCACATTTTGCCCCCCAATCATGATTATAGCACTGTAAATGTTATGAATGTGTTGTGTTGGTGCCAACTCTAATGTCTGTTCCTTATCTAGGGCTCCCGAGATTGTCCTGGGACTCCCGTTTTGTGAAGCCATAGACATGTGGTCCCTGGGCTGTGTGATAGCGGAACTCTTCCTGGGCTGGCCACTGTATCCTGGGGCCCTTGAGTATGACCAGGTAACCACCTCTTCAGCAGACCATAAGCCTCCAATCATCCTTCTAGAGAGGAGTTTGTATTGCTCTGTTTTGAACTCTGTACAGCCCCTCCCCTCTTTCCTGCTGCTCATCTTAGTATCTCCTACTCCCACTATCTATCTGCCCTCCTTCCTGTCTATGCAATTCATCTCTCCACCTTTTTCTGTCTGAGTGGACATCCGCCCCCCCTTCTCTTCTGACATCTTTTATCTTCTCATAGATTATCTTAATTCACCCCCCTCATTTTTTGTTGCATACTGGTTGCTTGTGAGAAACGCCAACACCCCACCTACCCCCTTTTTACCTTCCCCAGTAATGTCCAGACAGAATTACATCCACTTGATCCGCCCCCAAATACCCCCTGCACATGCTACAGTATGCATCTCCTTATATTCAATCAACCAAAGCAACTGTGTATTGAGTCAATGGCTTCCTTGGCCTTCCTCTTGGCCGTCAGGCTTTCATGCAAAACTGAGCGGAAGAGATGCATGGTCTGGAGGAGAGGCTGGAGAGGCTGGTTTAAAAAAAGCCACACAGAAACCACAGTGTGGGGTAACTTGTGGCAAGGAAAGGCACATGACATTACGTCATGAAAAGAGGCACAAATTTTAATTTGTGCAGAATCTAGGCCTAATGTCTTGATGGTGCTGAGGACTTTTCTACATGTGCAAAAGTAGGTCTAGAAAGAACGAGGGGACAGGAATATATTTATTTTAGAGCGAAATGGAAGAGCCAAGTGGTAAGCAGTGACGGGCCCAGATTAGCTCCGTATTGACTGGTTCCTGGAGTCCCCTCTGCGCGTGGCTGTGTGAGGGAGGAGCGATGACGTGAGCTGGGTGGAAGTGATGGATGCTCCCCCAGTGTAGCCTTCATAGTGCCGTCCCAGGGCTAGACTGATCCAGGCTTATGTAGAGCGGCTTTTCCCCCGTGGGAACGTTCCTGCTATATGTCTGCACAGCCTCTGTTGGGGCCCAGTCCTCTGCCATACATTACCCTGCATTACAGCACTGAGCCTTACCGCAGACTGTTCATGCCAAAGTATATTTATGGCCCAGCATCATTTTTCACACTTGCCAGGCTTGAGGCAGGAGGGATAACTCAACACCTCCGGAAGAGATTTGACTTGGGCAAGGCACCGTTGAACTACATTTAATGAATCTTTCTCTGCAGGGGCAGATCAGAGTGTCCCAAAGCTGCTTTAGGGACATCTGTGGGGAGCGTCTTTATTAAGAGGCTACATAGGGCTAAAGGAAAGCCTCAGAAGGAGGGAGGCAGAGCTGGGGGTGCGAGGGGGTTCAGAATGCGAGAGGGGAGGGGAGAGGAGAGGCAAGATAACGGGTGACAAGGAGACTGTCGAACATGGGCGAGATGAAAGGCGTGTTACAATAGGAGCGGCTGGGGAACTGGCTATGCAGATTAGGCTGGTGCTAGTTATTCACCAGGAGGGCTCACACTCACCCACCCAAAAAAAGTTGTAATGGTGCAGTAGTGTGCCGATGCATCCTTAAATATAGGAGAGCGCACTCGTACAATAAATGACTGTATTGTTGTGAATCATTATTCATGCCCAATATGCAACCATGCACACTAATTAGTGTGCGTCCGACCGGCACCCCTGACCTATGAAACGTACCCTCCTTGTCCACTGGTGTGGAGTTTCGTGTCCCAGGACCACATGCTGAGCAGGCTGGAGTCAAGAGGGCTGCGAACACCCCTTCTTCTCCCTCTCCTTCCTCTTACCTTTCTGTACGGGGTCTGGTTCCGTCACACGCAGCAGATTGTATTTATAACTCCAACCCCCCTTCTCCTCACTGACTCATCACACCACCTAGTACTGGTACTAGTACTAGCACTGCAGCAGTTAGCAAGCCTCCTTCATGCAAGTTCGCTGCACTTAGGCAACCTCTTATCAAGAGCAGCTATGATTAGCCGAGCCACTTTGAAACGTCTCCATTACCTATATTTTTCTATTGCATGTCTGTGCACTCTCTCTCTCTGTGTACTATAGAGCACATTTTCACTTAGTTTATTTTATTGCTGGTTACGTGGCACTGCACTGGGTCAGACACAGAAATGTTGGCCTGTTAGCAGCTGGATTTAAGATGGTATGAAATGTATCCTAGTTTGCTGCAGTGTAGCTGATAAAGAGGGGATTCAATGCACAATGGGTAAGGTGGGGGTTGGGAGGACTCAATTTTCAAATTTGTTCTAATGATGTAGTGTTTCTTTTTTCAGTGTAATGAATTTTTGGTAGGAAGATTAAAATTATAATTGATATTATACAGGCATTTTATGAGCTTGAGATATCTCCTTCTCCTATTTTTTTCTCCTCCCTGCTCTCTCTATAGGGTTTAGTCTGCTCTGCTGCTATTTAGTAAAAGAGTATGGATGTACCCATTGTGCTTTTCTTGGCCGATTCCAATTGCTGATCTTTTAAAAGTCTGACCGGCCGCTTTTGTTCCTAGCAGATTCTGATCCTGGCCGATTCCGATTTTCACAGTATAAATTTCAACATTTATTTGACGGCTCTTGGTCGGTTCGAGAGTTAATTAGTTTAAAATGTACTGACTTAGTAATTTTTACGGTCTCTTAGCCACCAGCACTCGTGTTGGTCACCTCTACACTTTTACAAGGCAACGTCCATTTAACAGCACGGATTGATTTAAAAAAAAAAAAAAAAAAAAAGTGAGATGAACAATATTATGCCAATAGTTTTGCTCTTGCTGTTTTATTTAAAAATATATTGACACTCAAAGTTTGAATGTCGTATATAAAACCAATTTTACCCAAGTACAGTTAACTTTACACATGTTGTAAACTGCGACCTTAACGTCTTCCTCGGACACTGCAGACATGTTTCACGTCAGTGTAGGCTACCATGAGAACTAGCTACAGTCCTAGCCTACTGAGTTAGATGAGAAGTCAGTTACTGGGCGGGTGAACCTGAAGTCAGTGCAATATGCGTGCCACATTTGTGTAAATATGATCGACACATAACCGGCTATATTTAGACTGATCGCCGGACAGCGCTGATCAAGGTTAAAACTGTCCAGATCCGGTCACTGGCCGGTCAGATGGTGCATCCCTATAAAATGGTAGGTTTGTATCAGTGATTCTGAACTCCAATTGTTGCAGAAGCACGTCTTCCAGGAAAAACCTGACTAGAATTTCCCTACCCACACGTTGTGTGGGTATTCTTTTTCGTTTCTGTTTATGAAGCTGCCGCATTACTGCATGGAAATATTTCAGTGGAGCCTTATGTGCTATTGTGATAAACACACACCCTAAAGCCAAAAATACATCACCCCGCTGTCAGGGAAAACAGTGGGATTTCCACCTGGTCTGCTGCGGTGTATATCAAAGTCAGCTGTATGCGGGGCTGAAAGGCAGAGGTTGGTGGCGGTATTTTGTGATGGTTGGACAAGTAAGAAGTAAGAGAGGAAGGAATTCCCGGTGATACACATGGTGACCATAGTCATAAAGCAAACTGATATATTACTACATTACAGTTGATTATTCACAGCTAGAAAAAGTATGCACCGAGGACGGGACAGATTAGACTAGAGGGAAAATGGGTAGAAATAGTTTGTCATAATGTTTCACTTGTGTGTCGGAACGGCACTGTTATAATCCAAATACATTAGATGCTATTGTTGATTTTAGAATGACAACACAATGGCCCAGCCATTGACAATTCAGTTTTGTTCCCAACATGAAATGCTTGTTGGCGTGCATGCCCGCAGGCCAAACTGTAGGGATTTGTGGGACAGCTCTCTTTGGGGAAAACCTCAACACCCCCTTTTAGCTCTATGGTCTGCTTCAAATCTGGTGTTGCTGGCTGTTGGTAGCTGTGTTTCCTGGTTAACATGGGGGGGAAAACAGTGACATTTAACAAACTTTTGTTAAACCCTCGACTCTGTAGTTGCCTTATCTTCCCCAAGTCCTCCTGCTGACATTTGCCATGTATTAACTTGCCCATTGGAATTGTCAGTGACGCTTACAGTATCTGCTCATGAACTGCATCATACTTTTGCTGTTGAATGGAGAGTGAGAGACAGGAAGGAGACAAAGAGATTATTTCGGGTGAGACTACTTTCCAACTTGGTTTGGCACACCGAAATGTTTTTCATTTAGGTGTGTCAAAGGGTTGTATCTGAATAGTCTCTGTTGACTGTCCTCCAATGGGGATAAGGAGGCTGCTTAATTTGTTTTTCAAGAGCGGGTGCTGAAGTTTGGGGCATGTGTTTGTGCTTCAGTATGTTGGAAGAGTTCGCGCAGAGGCCTTGAAGCTGTTAGTTATTCCTGATAAACGGTCAGGACAGGTGGTCTTCAACAACTTATATCAATGTGCCACAATTCTTTTTGCTGGTTTTAACTATTCTACGGCTAACTGGCTATACTGTCACTGTTCGCCCCCGAGCAGCACCCCGTCTCTAATTGAAGTTTTCCTTCACACTTCTGTGTGATTGACGTGTGCAAGCCCTCTCACTGGCCTCCTCTGCCATAAACCTGTAGGTGGAGACTCACAGTTGCCATCACTACCCTGTGGGGGGGGGGGGGGGGGGGGGGGGGGGGGGGGGGGGGGGGGGGGGGGGGGGGGGGGGGGGGGGGGGGGGGG
>JAOEHI010052833.1:0-16070 GCA_025447815.1 Percopsis transmontana | reverse complement strand
TTTTTTTTTTGTGTGTGAGAGAGAGAGAGAGAGAGAGAGAGAGAGAGAGAGAGAGAGAGAGAGAGAGAGAGAGAGAGTGCACAATGGTTTCAAATGGGCACTATGTATGCATTCATCGGTCAGACTGACTCATTCCTCACGTCGTCGACAACTTGGCAGCTGCATTATCTGTCCGCCAGCCCTAAATCAAAGCTGATCGAATGCCGCCGCGCACACCCAGCGCTGCGGCCTGCATCGCGCTTCACACAAACAACAGTGGTTTGTGTTCGCCTGACTTGAATGAAAGGCGATCTGTGAGGGGAGCTCGTGTTTCTCGCCCCTTGCTAAGTGTTGCAGTTCCCTACGAAAGACGACAGCCCTCGTTTTTACAGGTGGTTCTCGTTAAACCGCGTATTCACCTCAGAGAGGGAAATAAATCAAAATGCGGGTACCTCACTTACTCCTACACCCTGTATACTGAAGCTTTTTCTGAAGGGCACCCTATACAGTCTAAGATTCCACTGTTGTAGTAGGTTATAGACCTCTTTCACAGCTATGAGGGGTGAACTTTCTTCCTGTCTAGTCAGTAAACAGGGCAAATGAACAGAACATCCCCATCAACATCCCCAGATGTTTTGAGTTAATGTGGCTGCTTCGACTTCTCAGGTTTGAACGTGTGTGCACACTGCTTGTTCAGTCTCTTTTGAGACTTCAACTAACTTCAAACTGAAAGGCTGCTCAGCCAATTCAGCCTAATCAACCCAAGGGTGTCCAGGTCCATTAAAGGTTGTGTGAATTATGGAATTAAGGGTTTTCCCTCTTTACAAAGTAGACAAGAAGAAAGATTACCCCTCATCGGTAGCAAGGGTCTGCTGCTCGTTGTTCTGTAGTGTTGTGTACCAGTGAGTCACTACACGGGGTATTATGTCAGCAGAACAGTGAGGACAAAGCTCTCGGCATGACACGTGATCTCAGATGGGAAAAATGTAAAGCACTTTAAATTAGGCAATTTAAGAAGAAAAAATAAGCTTTTAGTGACGATGGGAATTTGAAATGCTGGCTTTGAAGAGAAAAGAAGAGAAAAGAAGAGAAGAGAAGAGAAGAGAAGAGAAGAGAAGAGAAGAGAAGAGAAGAGAAGAGAAGAGAAGAGAAATCTAATTTCTTCTTGTCATAAAGTCTTTCTAAAGAATGCACAATGTCCTCCACTCCTGCTGCAATACTTCTGTGCCATCTTATAATACACTTTCAATTCTGAACGCTTGAAACGTGTACAAGTATTTGCTAAAGTGCTGGAGTTTAATTAACATCTATAACTACTTGCAGTAAATGGAATGTACCAGAGCACCTGAATTTCTGCTGCCTTTTCCATAAAACTAATCCGTATAGACGATGAAATTACTGTTGGAAATACCTTTTTAAATAATATTTTGAGTAACGACCCCAACACCGCTCATCAATCATTTTGCTGGTTTATATTAAACCTCAAATGTGTGCTTAACATGCTGGTGCTTATAAGCGCATGCACGTACACACACACACACACACACACACACACACACACACACACACACACACACACACACACACACACACACACACACACACCTACTTCACATACGTACAGAGACCTCAAAGCAAATGTCCGTTGTTAAGTCTTCAGCCTAAATCTATCTTGAAATGGCGGTTGCCTTGGAAACACAACTACCCCTGCAGGCGGCCTGTTACCTTCTACCCATTCACTCATCTATATATTCATGAATCCATACGTTCATGTCCGGATGCAGAGTAAAATAAGTGCAATTAGGGCACAGAAAGTTACGGCGGGATCTATTTATTTACTGCCTTGCCTTTGTTTCTTTTAAAAAGTCTTCCCTAGTTAAAAGTCTTCCCGATGTCAGTGTGTATTGTAGGCTACAGTATATACATATTTGTTTATACGTATTTGTATGTGCCTGTGGGCATATATGTATACATTTTACATGTTTGAATGTATTGTGTATGTACATATTTGCGTGTACACTACATCTGTCTGAGCATGGACGTACGCGCTATGTTGTTGGGTGTATGTTATCTTATTATGAGGGAGCATTTCTATGTGCGTGTATGTGTGGACGAGGCACTGGTCCTGGTACTGGTTTCCTGGACACGCACGTTGTCTGGTTGAGAGACCATGCTGAGTGCCATATGACACACACACTCACACACACACACACAGAAGAAAAGAAATGGAGGGACAGGGACATCATTTTACTCTGAATGTAAAATATCCTGCTCAAATAATTATAGATATGACACGGGTTCAGTCGGAAGAAATGGCGAGAGGGTGTTTGCAGTACAGCACATTTCCAGCCATTTCTACTTTCTCGCTTTATAACAGCTTATTGTCCTGCCAAGTGTTATTGTTCAGCAGTAATGCCTCCCAGAGCTCAGCTTGTGTCTCCATATGCTTTCTATTCTCATTGTGGTCCTGTCTATCACTCGCTATCTGCTTTCTGTCAATCTCCACGCGAGAGACTGCAAATGCAAACAGACAAAGGGCCTTCCCAAATGGAGACGGAGGAGGACTCAACGAGAGAGACTTTGAAATAAGGCTTGAAGCAACAGTGGGCTCTTAAAAGCGGCGTCTGTGTTTTTGAAGTTCAGCGACGGCCTGCGTCACCGCTGGCATGGTTGAGGGAAATCAAATGGTGCAAACGCTCTGCTTGCTGTCCTCTGTGTTAGTCATATGTGGTCGAGCTGCTTGTGTGACGCTAGCAACATAGGGTTGTCGGCTCGACAAATGAATTTTGTCGAGCCGACACTGCAATTCATTAGAGTTCAGTATTTGTTAATGTGTTGGTGATAGGTAGAGATGAGAAATATAAGGCGTGTCGTAGAGATCAATGGCGCGCATTCATATGACCTTAGTGGGAGGCTGAAAACATTCTGGAATGTTCCAAACAAGGCGATATTGTCGGATCACCCCTCTGGACTTGACAGTTTGACACTTATTTTCCCCCACGATCTAGTGGGTGTCTTTGTCTGATAGAAATCAGTGTACCACAGATCCACTTATTATTCAGTCAGTAAGCATTGAGTTTGATCATTTTATTAAAATCGTCTTGAATATAGCAGAAGTTAATTTAAGAAAGATTTCAGAAATATGATTCAGGAGCTTCAGCAGAGATATTCTAACATCCATAAACGTCCAGGGCTCTGTTCTGCTTCAAAGCAATTTTGCACGTATGTATAGGCTTTGCTAAGTCTTTTTATCATAGTTTCTGAAGCTGTGTATTGGTTGGGTCCCCAATGTTTGGGTTGGTCTTCTACCAAGAACCTTACTTATTTGTTCTTTAGGAAGAATAAACATTTGAACAGTATCAAATGAATCCTCTGTACTTATTTGAGCTGCAATTATGGAAGATTATAAATGCTATATGGTCTGCAGCTGAGTTGAGTAGAGATACATGTGCTTGTTTCTCAACTACTGCTACTACTAATCCAAAAAGATTATGAAATGGATAAAGCTCTCTGTACTTTAAATGCGGTACAGGGACACTTCTGTCTACAGATCTCTAGGCCATAAAACGTACAAATTCATCCACAGAATCTAAGAATAAAATCTGTAGCAGTATTTACAACTGACATATTTGTCTGACTGGGTGCTCATCAATGCCCTCTGACATTACCTACGTATTTAGACTAACGGTAGAATTTACAAGGCAACAAAAAAGCGTCACTATGGTTTGGGAGCTAAATGTTTGACCTAATGATTCTGACCAGGACTGCATTCGTCAGGTGACAATATATAGGGACTATAGGGTTTAAGACTTTAACCGCCTGCTGGAAATGATTGAGCTTTGACCTTTACTGCGCTTGTCACACTTGTCCATTTCCATTTTAACTTCAATTACGTCTGCATCCTTTTCCCGCATACATTTATCTTCTCATTTAGATGTTTGGGGGACTGTGTCATTCAGTGTTGCATATAAACCAGGAAAGTCAGCCATGAATAAAAGGTGATTTATGTTGGTTTCATAACGCATTGCCTTGGTGGGGTTTTCTAAGTCAGTGTGTGAATAGCAGCAGTAGATTGTGTTTGTGAAGCAGTGGAGCCTCTGGGAGCGGGAAGTGGAGATAATGTGACCCAGGGCGCATGTCACTGTCTCAGCCACTGATTCCTTCTGACTCCCTGGTCCCCTGCATTCCCGGGGCTGGAGGTTAAAGCTGGCTGGGAACCCGACTGCTGCCACACCTTTAGGATTACAGAAGTCAATCCTTCTCTCTCTTTTCCAACTCTCTCTCTCTCTCTGTTCCTATTATGTGCCCCTCTCTCTCTTTTCTGGAAGTCTTGTGGTTTTCCAAGACCGGACCAAGGTCACTAGAGCTTCTGCATTAGAAATTCCTCGGAGGCCCAATACCGGCTGGTGGCGCTTGGCACAGAAAGCACAAAATGTTCCTGCTCTGTGGTTATCCCTGCTCAAACATAGTTGACTGTGAGAAGTATTCCGTTGGAAATTATGGCAGCACTCATTTTCGCAAAAGTAATTAATGCTCGCCTGGCAGAGGAATGAATTTGCCACTAATTAAAAGAAATTGTGTGAATTAAAAGAGCGTCTGCTCTTGAATATTGGTTGACTCTGTGTGAATCAATTAACGTCGAATAGGCCTACAGTGTATTTTGACTAAACGTATTAAGCCCAAAAGCCACTGTCTGTGTTTGATTAAATAGATAGGGAAGGAAAAAACGGTTTCAGGAAAAACATGCTATTGGATCACAGACTTCTCTTCAGCTTGTACATTTCCGTTATATCCATGTCATTTCAGGTTCAGCTAACTATATTACGCTAAAAGAACTTAGAGAAGTTAACTTTCTTTTAAGGTCCACTCCACTCTGGACAGACTTCAAAATTTTACCCGAGCAGACTTATGAAATATATCTATGTTCTTTGTCTTGTATGACAATTGGCAGACAGATATATTTACTTTAACTGGCAAAGATTGCCTGGTGGTCACTGCGTCTTTTCAGTTGATAATTTCGGCATCGTATTTTGAGTTTAATAATCTTGTCTGTGTACTCAGCTGTTCTATTATTAAGCGCTAATGGGGCTTGATGATAAGTGGGTGCGACATGTGAATGACAGCCTGTCTATCTGGAGGAAATCTCTGGCTCTGGAGAGACATTCCACCAGATAAGCACTGCAGCATTCACACTCATAAAGCTTCACAGAGAAACGTGGCACTATGGGGGGAAAAATTATTAAAAGAAGACTTGAGATCTGTGAAGAATTGTGCTGTATACGAGTTTCGTTGTGTGTCTGCCACGTTTGTTATTTAAAAGTAATTAATTAGAGGTAGCGTGACTTGTGTATGCTAGGTGCCTGTGTTGGTTAAAGCTACAGTATGAGGCTGAATCATGATGTTTTTTCCCCTTCTCCCTCTCTCCCTCTCTCTATCTGTGCTGTTGTTTGGTCCAACACATCACAACAACTTTCTCCCAACTGGAAAGGAAGCTTTGAAGAGCAAAAAGCCATTATGGGTGATATGTGTGCATGTATTCGTATTGGCTGTCCGATGCTGATTTAGTTTAGCAATTACCAAGGCAGACCCTCAGGCATTCACAGGGGACACATACACATGTGACTACACTCACACACACACACACTCGCAAGTTGTTATGAGAAGCATAATTTGTCAGGCAACAGCCTGTCCTGTCATCAGTCACCTATCTTAAAATGTGTTTAGTAAGGGTTAGTCCTGTTGAATTATTCATCTTACACGCCTCACATTCTGACAGGCTAATATAAATCTTTAATTATGGTCATGATACTAAAATAAATACAGGTTTTGGATGGGCGTCCATGTACACATTTATTTATCCATCCATCCATCCCTAGCCAAGACAAGACAGTAGCATTCTGTAAGTGCTGAGGCTGTTAGTTTTCAAGGTCTTGCGTCTCATTTTTGGCATCACATGGATTGATGACACGGATTATTCTGAAAGGTAAAACGAGAGAAGAGATATCCCAGGAAAGGCGGCACGTAAAAGAAATGGGGCATGACGAAAACACAAACAACAGCTATATACAGGTAGGCTATACACGGGGAGAGCCTTGGGGGAAGAAGGGCAACCAGGACACAGATATTTTACAGCTAATGAGAGGCACATGACATACTGAGATTCCGTGGGGTCCCTCCAGGGCGGGACAAACTGTTAAGTAATGCATCGGGCTAACGTATGGCGCTATGTAATATTGACGGGGCGCTAGCGGCCGGCTATAAGGGCTCGCGGGGCTCAGTGAGGCACAAAAGCCCTAGAGTGATTTTTTTTTCATATAGCCTAGACCTACTTCCAGACCGCTGATTGCGACATAAAACATGTAGCCTAACTATGACAGGATAACGCTATTAACGCAGAGGTCACCCTAAAGAGATGTAAGGATCGAGGACAATATGATGCAGAGGGGATACCGGGGTGAAAGGTCTTTCTGCGGGAAATCTAAAATCCACAAAGAGAACAAAATGGGAAAGTTAGAAGGCATGAAGGGGCAGAGAACAGAAAGAAAGTGGTCGGTGTTGTAAAATTATATAATCCACACTGGCCACTTCAAGGGTCAAGACCCGCATTGTGTGTGTGTGTGTGTGTGTGTGTGGGATAGGCCTATGCAACCTCAGACAACGGAGGGCACATGGGGGAATTTGCGTGCGCGCGCGCGTGTGTGTATGCGTGTGTGATATCGCAGTCGGGACAGTTTCATCTTGTACTTTTAGGCGCTGCATTCAGCTGTATAGGCTGCCACCAGAAAGCCCAGTGCCTCGTCCAGCTCCCTTTCAGCCCCAAAGCATTTAAAGAGCCGTCATTGATCACCCATTGATTCTGTCTGCCGTTCCGCCACTCCGGTCTCCCCCATCAACCGACTGGGATTAGGCCTACCCGGCTCTGAGCCGCGACTCACAGCCGCGAAATGAACTGCCCCCAAATCGATTCCGCCTGTCTTCTAAACACTGAATTAGGATCAGATAACTCTGCCACCATTCTAATCCCGGCCATTAAGCCCTCCTCAAGACCAGATCTCTGACAAGCACCTGCCTTAAACAACAAAGCGTAGTTACCTTTCTACGGGGCCGAAGAGGTGGGCAGCATGTGGTCGTGGGGTCCTCTCTCCCCCGCCCACTCCTCCCGATTAGGACGTCCTTCACCGCGGCGCGGATGTAGGACACCCTTCTCTGTTTGTTTGTCGCGTGCCGGCCTGTGGACTTGGACTCGGACGAGGCCCGTTTCGTCCCGGGCTGCGCGGCCTCGCCTCCTCTGGCTCGCGCTGGCTGTCCCGAGGCCAGGGGCGCCGGCGCGCCCACCCGGCCCCTCTCCAGGTAAACATGAACGCACACGCACAGAGCGACTAGTACAATACCCGCGCGCAGAAGCAGTCCTGCGTGTTTCATTCTCGGTCCATCTCCCCCTGGCTCGTTCTCCTCCTTAACCCATTCTACCTCCTCGCGTCCCGTCTCGTTCGGGTCCTGACGCGCTTAGGGGAGGTGAGAGAACGCAGCTGCTCATAGCCAAACATGCGCGTGTGTGTCCAACCTTATCGGATTGCATGTGCGTGTGTGTGTGTGTGTGTGTGTGTGTGTATGGTTGTCTGTACAGAGTGAAAAGAACAGCGCGGGACGCCCTCATTGAAAAGTTTGGGAACTCCCACCTCACCCTTAACAAGTCCACCCCTCCACACACACACACACATTTTAAGTTCGTTCTCAAGCCTCTTTTATTCTCTCTCTCTCTCTCTCTCTCTCTCTCTCTCTCTCTGTCACTTGCATGAACACAAACCCCCTCTCTCTCTTTCTCTGTCCACTCCTTCAGTTCCTGACTCCCTCCTCCTAGATCTCGGGTTACCGTGTAACACAATCAATGGGCTGGGCCTTCCAGTTCCACCGCCGGCTTTCACCCAGGTCCTCAACCACAACACAGGACAGCGACAGAGAGGTGGAGGGACAGAGAGGAAGAGCGAGAGAGAGAGAGACTGGTGGTGATTGGGTGAGGACAGGTTGCCTTGTGGAATGGATGGTCGCCCACTGGAGAGAAATCAAGCACAGGTGTACACCAGAGGAATGTGCCTCCAAAGGATGTGAGGACACATTTCTCTCTCAAGTCCAGTGACTCTAGTGACTTTTTAATGGCATATAATGGTGTAGCCCATCACCAAAAAACACAATAGAAAGCACTTACAGACTAACTTGATATTTCTAACTTGTATTCAATCCATGGCAATAACACGGTTCTGTTTCTTTTTTCTTGAGCAAAGACAGCGAAAATAGAGAAAAATTTAGAAGAGGGGAAACTGTTTAAGTGTAGCTCTTTACTGCCCCCTGTGGATTAAAATCAGAAAATACACACATTGCTTTCTTAAACAGTAACAATCCAAAAATGTACAATATACTAGGATTTCAATACAAGATTCTTGTATTTTCTCACACACTCCTAATCTGAAATGGTCTCACACACACATGGTCTCACATTCATTATTTATTTGGAGCTGGAAAACTTTCATTGCAAAAGCTAAAATGTTTGCTATTTTTTTCTTCTTCACTTGTTCTAATCTTCTATCCACCCAGCTCATGGGGAGAAAGCATAGCAGATGAAAGATACTTCGAATACTCTCTGGGGTCGCAATAGATACTCAGTAAGGTCAGGGCTAGGGGTCTGGACTAGCTGAATGTCAAGTGGAATAAATAGTAATTCAGGTGCTAATTTAGTTGATGAAGGTCAACGGAAGAATAGTAAAGTAGAAAATAAACTAAAATAAATTACTTCCAGCACACTGTGAGTATAAAACATGTGTGTGCCATATCTGTGGTTCTTTAAATGGTTCTCTTAAAATGCTGTCGCAGTCTTCTGGATTTGATCGAAGTCACGTGTTCATGTCAGTCAGTTTATGTGACCCTTTATGTGAGGCTAATCTTTCTAGTGCAGCACATCAGCTCACATCGAGATTATGTGCGCAAAGTGGCCACTAGGTGGCAGAACGCAGACAACTCCAATGTTTCCAAACCCCTGATCCTTCCTTTTTTGTTTGGCCCCTAATAAATCAACCCATTAGCGGGAACGGACGATGACTGAGATTTTAGGATGCTATGATATAGTCCGCATGTAGGCCTAAGAGGGAAAGGCAAAGTTGTGTGTGTGTTTGAGGGATTTGTGGTCTTCCAGGGATCTTTTGTTAGTGTCACACCCTCATCTGGGTCATGCATTACACATAGAGTAGGCTACCCTACAGGTCATCATGACCTGTTGACTTCTTTGCTGTTGCATTGCAGAAAGCTAGAACAAATTGCTACAGTACTGTTAAAGTGGAATGTAGTACAATTGAAATTCAGTCAAGGTGTTGACTGAATTTGGCGTTCCACCGTCAACTGTGGAACACCTCCCATTTTGAGGTACTTTGAGATGCCTACTTGGAATTAATGTTTTCTGCAATTGCCTTTAAGTACACACTGTAACTTTCTCCCACCCTCAACAAACAACATGAGGACAAATGTACATGTTGAGAAAAAGATATCAGGGGCTTGTTGGCCCTACACCAAAAGAAGGTTTCTCCCGCTAGGGCTGGGCTCCTGGGATAACAACAGCACCCAACAGAAGATGTCAGGTTGAGGATTTCTCTCTCTCTCTCAGCGAGAGGTTGACATTCCCAGGCCAAGCAAGAAGGTTATGTGAGACTCATTTAACCTCCTTGGGCCAGGCAAAGCCAGTCAGGACCAAACAGTGTGTGAACACAGCTGATTAAAGGGATGGCCGTTCAGGTCTAGTGGCCTGGAGATTGTACCAGTGTGGGGCCAACAAAACTGTCGATATTATACTGTATACAAGCGATTCCCTTACATTCTACATCTTTCTTAACTTTTAATGTGAAGTTAAAACACTATCAGTTCAGGAATAAAAGAGTCAACCAGCTGTCATATTAGTATTTCAAAGATTGACGATTTTATGGTTATATGGTTATATTAATCTTTGGATTAGCCTTTAGTAAAAGCATTAGTAAAATGCAGCTCTTTCAGTCGGTACGAATTACTGTTCTCTAATGAGCCATCTATTTCTAATTACCCCACACAAACAGTCAGGTTTGTAGCCCTGCTAACCAGTCACTGTAGGCCATTCAACCTGCATTGCACTGCCCCTAATAGAAATTACCATACAGTAGGTTTTGATATGGACACAATACACAAAACACACTTGTATATATTCACTTTGAAGGTTTAGTTGATATACAGATATAATTTGGACTGCTGACAGCACAATCCAGAAATGTAGGAAGATATTTCAGAGCAACTATCTAACACATTGCTTGGCCTATAAAGACAAGGTCAGGCAGTTTGTGATGTTAGTCATCTTTTCCATTGTGAAATTAAAACCTATAGGCCTAGTTATAACCATGGTGATACACACAAACAACGCTAAAACATTACAAATGTATAGGTTTAGAAAGATAGCAGATAATTCATTTTGAATTGGACATATCATTAGGGGATTTACAGTTGGTGTTTGTGTACACCAATATGACCTCTAATCCATTAAAAGACATGTTTTTGACACAGTAAGACCTTTAAGACAGATGTGGATTCATATAAGGTATAACAGTTTGACTATGAAGACTTATCTCTATAAGGTATCCTGTTTTTATGCTATAATTTTAACTATAAATTTGAATGATATAAAATTAGGGACGTTTGATATGTTATTTGGGTCCACACTTTTCCAGCAGGACGGTTTGTCTCGTTTGATCTTATTAAGTCTTGAATAGGTCTGATAGGTCTTATTTATTATCTAATCTGACGGGTTTCATCTCATATTACGTTCTCTTTCATTTCCTGAGAATACCCATCAGTAGCCTAAACCAATTGTTTAAAACCGTTGTTCGAATCAACACTATCCACTGTGACCCACAATGTTATAGGCTTTTACATTTTAAGGCAGGCCAGAATATGCTAGAATAGCATTGATTGCCATTAATTCATTCCTGAAGAACACATGATGTAGGCTAATCGTGGGTCAGTGTAGGGTAATTATCATAAACATTTAAATACACATTTTAATATAAATGTCTTCTTTGATCAAAGTGTAATCTTAATCACTAGCCAAAAACGAGGCAGATTAAGATAAAATAAGAGATTAGCTAGAATAAAAAAATGGATTGCATTAATGAAAACAATTTAGCTTCTCATAATGATAGCTGAAATGTTACAGTCATATAGCTACCCATTGCTATAGCCTGGTGACCGTTATTTTGCTCTGCTTCCTGTAAAGTTTAATTTGTTTACCAATTCCTGCGTAAAATTACTGTGCCTGTCTTGTGCGCCCCTCCTACCAGCCAGCGCAGTGAAACCTACCCCAACAGCTTGTTGCGGTCAGAATCCGCTACCCAATAACGGACTGAGACCAACACAGGTTGGCTTTACAAACGCGCCGTCATTACAATGACTGTAGAGAGAATATTCGATGAGCTTGGACATTTCAAAAGGTAGGCTACACAGAATTTCTGTTCACATTGCACAGATTGATTAACACTGTTAAACATCTTCCTTTCACCACAACCTGCTATTTTCCACGAATTATGCTATTTATAGGCTAGAACAGTTTCTTTAGCGAGCACTTTTACTTTTATTAAATCACATTTAAAGACAGTGGCCGTGGAATTCAAAAGTTTGAGTGTTATAATATTCCTGACAGAAAGAATATTCCTGAGAGAATATAATCTTATTCCTTCTGTCGTGCATAGGCTACGGCTGCTGTTCATTCACCTTCCAACGTTTTTTTTATGCACCAAAATGCCAACTTTTATTCTTACACTTGAGGGAAATATTTATCATAGCATTAACTTCACATTATGCATGTATGTTGTGGATCATAATTATCTGAAAACGCTGTAACACTAAAAAGCATGATCTCCTCCTTAGGTTCCAGGCATGCATATACTTCGCGGCAGTCTTCCAGTCTATAGCCTGTGGAATCCACTACCTTGCGTCAGTTTTCCTCGTGGAGACGCCAAACTTTGTCTGCAGTGCACCCGGCAACATCACCGATGTCCTGTATGGTAACTTCTCTGGATCCTCTTTGGAAGAGTTCCTACCGTTCTTCAAAGCGGGGAAAGATCCTCTGGTCGCGCGAACGTCCACGGGGGAACAATGGGAACTCAGCCGTTGCCGGTGCGCTTTGCGCGTAGCACCAACAGATTTTACATACGAATTTTTCGGCAACAAAACGGTGAAAGCTTGCAAGGGGAACTTTGTTTACGACCACAGCGAGGTGTACGAGAGCATTGTAACCGAGTGGGACCTGGTCTGTGAGAGAGAATGGCTGGCTAAGATGTGCCAGCCCAGCTTCATGCTCGGAGTCCTGATCGGAGCGCTGGTGTTTGGAGACATCGCTGATAGGTAAAGCAGTAAGTTGGAGGGCTTCCACCAACGACCTAGGCCTTTCTCCCAAATGTGGACTACAGTTGACAATAGGCCTATACAAAATGGGGTTCCGCAAACCTCACCAAATCGAAAGCCTGCAACAGAGAATGACTCTGTTAAGGAAGCCCAGTGCTGACGGCGCACCTGCGTTTTTAGATCAGTGTTGTGTGGGTCAACCATGTGCCATAAACACCAAGAATCTAGAGACACTCCGACCTATATTCCACCGCCACTACACCAGCTGCTTTTAAAAATGCTAATATATGTGACATGGGTGGCATGTGTGGAAATGTTTATTGTGGCTATAGGGGGGCATACAATCTGTGTTCTAGTTTTCTAAGTGTTGGCAAAGCATGGCCAGATCACATGACATGGCAAAGTAGAAGTCAGCTGTCAGAGGTCATAATTCAGCAGGACATTCTCTGACACAGTCCTGCGTGTGTGGGGGGGAAACACTAAACAATGAGTTTGCAGGGATTAGACCTGTGTAAAATAGAATTGGTAAAATGTATGTCCCATTTAAGCAAATTGACAGTGTAGCATGAACACAAGGCAATGTAGTTTTACAGTAGTAGACTCTGCCTGGTGTGCTTCTCGGGCCTTAGAACCATTTCAGTGTTACTTGGTAATGGCCGTGGGTTGCCATGGTTACATCTGTTTAATGTCTTATTTAGAGACAAGTACAAATCCCAGTGTATCTAAAACAACACCTCAGTTCAAATGAACTAACAAAACAGATGCAGAGGCACTGTCTGCTGTGTTTAAAAGCCTCAGTTAATTATTCATTTTCACTATCTTCCTTGTGCAAGACAGAGAGCACGATAGTTCTTTTTCACCTTTAAGTTAATTGTAAATGGATTTTCTTTTTTTCTAACCCCTTCAGGGTTGGTCGAGTAAAAGTTCTGATGTTTACCAGCGTGGGCCAGTTTACGTTGGGGGTGATAGTGGCTTTCTCTGCAAACTACTACATGTTCATAGTTGTTCGCTTTCTCCTGGCTATGGTGAGTAGTGTGTGTGTGTGTTGTACTCGGTGGGAATTGGGGCAACCCAAAACAAACACACAATAACCTTCAACTGCTGCTGTCACAACTGTCTGTTTCCCAAAGCGTATTTTTGGAACTAGATAGAGAAGTGTGTGTGTGTGTGTGTGTGTGTGTGTGTGTGTGTTGTATGCTAATCGTGCAACAGCAGCAATAGACACCTACAATATTATATGGAAAAATCTAGTGCAGGTTTCCAACTCTCTGTGCATCCACCGACTACTTTTGAGCTGAAGACTGATGCGTAAAGACCAGAGTGTACACATCCTCGGAGCCGCTACCTCTGCATTTCTACTCTCAGAACTGATCTGTTGAACATGGCCCTGATTGCTATACCAAATACTTTCTGGTCACTTTTAGACCTGACCTGGCCATGGCCACAGTCACTGTGCACACACGAGTGAACAGACACCGATTCAGTTGAGCCAGAGACATTATAGAAGAGACAGACCACTTCAAGAATTCTCAATAGAACTCTATGGGAGAAGTCCGCGATGCCAAAGATGGCGGTTGGATGCACATATATCACGCCCCTCCCCCCCAAAGAGCCAATCGTCTGCTTTATAGCGGCCAATCGGGAAACCTAGCAAGCCATCGTGTGGTTGCACTGAGCTTACGCATGCGTAGTAGAAATATACCCTGTGCGAAAAAAAGCTTTTTAAACCTTATTTTGTGTGAAAGTCGTTAAACGTTTTAAGCTTTTTTTTGTTGTTGATTTGACTGGTGATTCTATACATGCAGTTTTTATGTTCCGGTGACCATTGAAAGTGCAGTTATGGCTCTCTCCCCAAACATGTAGATAGTTTCTTGCTAAATAATTTTTTAAGGCCTCGTAAATGAAGGCCTTCGTGATCAGCTGCAGGAGAGCTGTTTCCCAGCCATCGTTTACGGTGTCATAATCTTTAGTAATAAATAAGTAATTATTATTGGATGGAGTCAGAGTTGATTGTTCAAGGAATATAGGAGGGGACTCCCCCCTTCCTTTCTCTCCCTCATCCATCCCCCTGTTTCCTGTCTTCATACCTCTCTCTCCAGGTGTCCAGCGGCTACCTGGTGGTGGTCTTCGTCTACGTGACCGAGTTCACCGGCATCCGCGTGCGCACGTGGACCTCCATGCACGTGCACGCCGCCTTCGCCGTGGGCGTCATGGTGGTGGCGCTGACGGGCTACCTGCTGCGCGTCTGGTGGGTGTACCAGCTTGTGCTCTCGCTCTGCACCTCGCCCTTCCTGCTCTTCTGCTGGAAGCTCCCGGAGACGCCCTTCTTCCTGGTGGCCAAGGGCCGCCTGCGGGAGACCCAGGCCCTGATGGACGCCATCGCACGCTGCAACGGCCTGGAGGGGGCTGGGCTGAGGGCCGAGGACCTGGGGGAGCCCCAGGGCGCCGGGGCCCAGCTGGGGAAGGAGAAGGAGGGGGAGGAGGAGGCCAAGAAGCTGACCCTCCTGGATCTGCTGGGCAGCTGGAGGATGCTGGGCCGGACCTGCACGGTCTGGGCCGTCTGGTTCATCGGCAGCCTGGGTTACTACGTGTTCTCCCTTGGCTCCGTGAACCTCGGGGGGAACCAGTACATCAACCTCTTCCTGGCCGGTGAGTGGGGGTGGGCGTGGGGGGTTAAAGGTCCTTGATTGAACCTCCGAATTCCCACCGCGGCTGACGGTCTCACGAGTGTGTAGCGGTGCGGGCTACAGTGTGAGCCTGTGAGCTTTGTAGGGGGAGGAGTAGAGAGGAGGGCAATCCACTCATCACTCAGCTAGGAGAGGCATTGACATAAAAATAAAAAAAACTTTCAACCTTGTCAACCGCAAGGGGAATTCTAGACAAATCAAGAAGTGTACCTTTAAGGAGTATATGTGTGTGTGTGTGTGTGTGTGTGTTTGTGTGTGTTCGTGTGTGTTGGGGGGAATACACGCATTACGTGTGATGTCTTTTTGTACAGATTGAGATCCAGCGTACACTGTGGGACTGTATCTGTTTGTACAATATGTGAGACCACGTATCATTTTCCAACCCGGGCTCACTGACACTGGCACAGTTTGTGTGTAACATTCATACAAAGTATTGATGACAACTTGTGGCCACGGTAGTTTATATCTAATAAACCTCATTCACAGTTTGAAAATCACAAAATGATTCGTTGCATTTTAATGCTTGTGTTAAAATTTGACTACATGATCACAGTAACATCTGACCAGCACACACTGTGATTGTTGATTTTTCTTTTCAGGTGCGGTGGAGATTCCAGCCTATCTGTTTGGTTGTTTTATGATGGACCGGGTTGGCAGGAAGAAAACTTGTGCTCCGTCACTGCTTCTGGCTGGCGTCGCCTGTATGCTCATCATCTTGGTGCCTGCTGTATGTATGGAGGCTGTGTGTCTGTGTGCGATTGTGTTCGTTTGAGTATTGTAATAGAAATTTATTTTATTTTGCAAATACCAAAATCCATCTCGGTCCCTTGGCCACGGATCTCTCTACTAATGACACTAACAATCCTTATTCTATCCTCCTTTCCACCCTTTAATAAAATAAAACAATAAAAAATCCTTTTTTCTACTCTGCTAGATCAGCTCTTAGAATACTAAGCACTTTACAGTTAGCAATTATTTACTGTTTGAAGAATGAAT
>JAOEHI010052832.1:0-45899 GCA_025447815.1 Percopsis transmontana | reverse complement strand
GTTTGTTGTTTAGTAGCAGTAATATGCAGTTATTTGCCGTGTCCCCTGTATTTTTTGATGGTTTTCATGAGACCCCCATTGAAATGACCAGGACCCCTCATTGCCCCCCCAATCAAAATTTTCTGGAGCCACTGCTGTCCATAGGGTATAATTTATGATTATCAATGTAATGGTGACGATTCGATTAAGTACACTAGGTGGCAGTGTAGGTCTACAAAAATATATTTGGTTTAAGAGAGGGCTCTATAATATGTTCACAATGTTAATATTAAATTACCATAATTCTCAGTGGAGTTAAAATATTTCGTATGTTACTAATTACTATATTTATAGTTTAGCGCACGAGTAAAGTGTAGATCAAGCAAAATGACCAGCTGCTGAATTTTTTTACAGTTTCTTTTTAAACAGTAGCCTAGTATTGTTTATAAAACTGGTTTAGCAAGTCACTTGCGGATGCCCTGTCACGGTAGCATCGGCTAACACAGGTAAGAGTAGGCTACAACCTATTTATTTATTTATTTTGTTTTTATTTATTTTGTTTTTTGTGAAATTCTATGTCGTAGCCTACTAATAAAAAACGGTGATGCCGTTCATATTGTCAAAACGAGAACGGACAGGGATTACTGACGTGAGGAGGCTAGCCTATGTAGGCTAAAGTTGTCCTAAAATAACCTGTGTTGTAGTAAAAAAAAATAAGAATGCTCACGTACCTATGTCACTTACCTAACGCAGGCTAAGTGTGCCTTTATGGAAGGCCAGTGCACCGCACATTCACACATGGTACATCCACGATTCACACTGGCAGCAACTTTCTTTCTCTGAATACTGTATAGTCTACTGACTGAGGTGTCTTTTGTGGGCGTAAATTCATTTTCATTTAGTCTACTGGCAGTGTGCCCATATAAACTATTGTAGGCGTAACACTAGCATTACTAATCCAAATTCAAAATTCACCTTGTCCATCTCTAAACCGCGTCACTGAAAATTGGCATATATTAATTTAAGGTTGGGGATTCAGTCGTACTGCCTCCTACAGTAGCAATTCTGGTACCCACACCGACGCTCAAATGAATAACCTCCTGTAGCGTTGTAGTTGGCTACCGCCGCTAGTGTGATTGCACGCGTACAAAAACTTGCATAGACATAAATAGTATGAAATGACCGGAACAGAAGTTTTTGGGTGGATGACGTAACATACAATTTGACCTGTCTGTTACATACTAATGAAAATTGCTATTCTTTAAAAATATATATGTATATTTTGTTCCTCTGATAGGTTATTACTACACCAGAGTTGTGGTCAGCACATTAAGATCTCTATATGCATTTTGATCCAAACATCAACATTGTCATATCGTGGGACTGTCTGGACCATGTGTATCTTTACTAATACCTGAATGGTTTAAGTAATTAGGTGTTTTCATTGGACACAGAAAGTTTTAATGTCTATGCATAATGTTAAAGTGAGCACTGGCCAAATAGATTTTTTCCACAAAATGGGTGTCATATTGTGACACTATACTCTATTTTGAATGGGTCTGTGCTCATACAGGAAGTTGAAATAACATCTCAGGAGTCAGTTGCATAGACAAGGGGTGAGTTTTTGTCTTTTAATTTAATAACATAAAAATGAAATACCTTACAATTTTTTATTAATAGCCTAATTCTTAAAAATCGTTGCTGACATGTGGCAAATAAGTAAAGCTAGCTGAATTTAATTAGCCAAGAGATTATCTTAATTGAGCAAGACATCATATGGGGTAACATCAAATCATATGGTGTTACCCCAAGTCACACCATATTACATAAAATCTAATAAATGATTTTTTTTTACAATTTAAAATTTCCACTAAGCATGTTTTTTTTTCTATGTTTGCCATGTTGTGAATATTAACAAATGTTATTACAAAATTTGTGTCAATATGAGGCACAAAAATACAGGGAGAGACTGAATGCTGTTCCTGCAGGGAGGGAGGAAGTCCTCAGGCAAAGGAGGAGAAAGTAAATAGATCCCTTCCTCCATCTGGATGGCAAAAACGTAAAGGTCTTTTTGTAAAGAAAGTTTGTATTCTTTTATAAGGTGTAATGAAAAATAATTTGGTGTGACATACAAAATAGTAAGAATAAATGGTTTTGCCAGTGAAATATTAGAAATATTATATTGACTTAATGTTAAAATTGATGCCTCAAATGGTCAAAATGATTTTCTGTTCTTTATGCTTTAACCTGCTGTAAAATATTATGTCTCATAGAGTCGGTGTTGGTAGTGGACTTTGGTAACCTAGTGAAAGCATAAATGTACTTAATTTAAAGTTGATTTCAGTAGATTAATGCATGGAAATCATAAACAGAAAAGTGTGAATATTTAACATTTTTAGAGAATAAATGATACTGTACGAATGTCACACCATATGAACATTTCATTGGTGTAATACAGAAAAACATTAAAAAGTGAACGT
Source organism: Percopsis transmontana (assembly GCA_025447815.1). Taxonomy (NCBI): domain Eukaryota; kingdom Metazoa; phylum Chordata; class Actinopteri; order Percopsiformes; family Percopsidae; genus Percopsis; species Percopsis transmontana. The sequence continues at coordinate 43,440 of JAOEHI010052832.1, read as the reverse complement.
GAAAAAACGAAACAAATTACGTACTTTCCTGCATGGAGGAGTGTATGGGTATTATATCTATATATGTTTCACAACTACTAAGGGGACAAGATAGTCTTGTGGTCAAGGTGTTCGTTCTCAGCTTGACTCCCAACCGCAAGGTCATGGGTTAGGGCCTCAGAGTTGCCCTACCTGTAAGTATCCTTGAGCAAGATGCCTAACCCCTATCTGCTCCATGTAACCGCACCATGTAATTTTACATCGCTTTGGGTAAAAGCTTCTGCTAAATTACCTAATTGTACTACTTGACTATTCTTGCTTATTTGTCAACCACTCCAAGAACAGGCTTTTCCAGGTCTTTTGAACAGGAATGCGAATGAGAGCTGATCTGACGTCATTGTGTACTTAGTTTGTTTGCTTTCAGCTATATGTTCACAGTAAAGGGCAACTTGTGAGTACACAATAGTAAAATGGTATACCTTCAAACTTAGTGTTATACAATGCAGGGGTGAGGGCCAAAGAAATATGAAAAACTGAAAGCTATTGACAAATGTACAGTACTTGTAACTGTTTTGGATAAAGGTGTCTGCTAAATGCTATAAATGTAGCACATATACTCTAGCCCGAGACGCCTAATGATACCCACACATGACACCGCCATTGGAAGAAAATATCCATAATTGTGTTAATCCATTTAGGCAATACTGTATCTATCTTGCATGCTAAAAACCACTGGCCAATGTGTTGTTCATGGTGTTTGTATGTAATACTGTACTTACCAATTACTATATAGCTGATTTATCACAGGTAAAATTATGGTACAGTAGCTTTAAATAAATTCATGATTTTATTGAAAGGACCCCCTCCACTCACACACACACACACACACACACACACACACACATACATATATTCGTCTTGTGTGGACTTTTTGTATTTGCTTGTACTTGAAGTAAATTTTCCCTGAAATGTATGGGCAATGTTGATTCATCTGTTTGATAAGCAAAATATCTTTCTATGTGACAGCAAAGACACATATTTAAATTATGTATGTAGTAATTAAACAGAAACAAACACTGAATTCTGTCTTTTGAGAAAGCTTCTGGACAAAACTGTTGTGAAGCTGCCAATAGATGTCACTGCAACTTGAATAATGGTTTATGTGCTGGACAGTACCTGTAAACGTAAAAAAGTAAAGTAAAGTAAACTTTTTTTTAAATCACTAAAATTGAAATGATATGATACTTTAAATTAAAAAGACTTTTCTAAATATTTTCAGCGGACATACAGAGACCCAAGACTTTTATATGTATCTCGTCTTAAACATGTTTCATCAACTGCACATCACAGATAAAATGGAAGATACTGTATGTGCTTGACAAAGATTGAGGGATGCTCCTGGAACTTTAGTCCGACTAGTGGATATGCAGTTCAGAATTGTTGACAAGGTGTATTAAACTGTGCTTTTCTTGTAAAGCAATGGTCTGCACCTATTTATCAATAAGATGGAATTTTTTATGTTGTATTATATGGTATTTTCTTGCTGAGACCAAGAATGTACTCTTAACATCCCATCTAATTTTAGACTCCTGCTTACATTATTACAGTATTACAGTCAGGGCTGATAGCAGCTGACTCTTAGCTTTTGTCTGCTAGGGTGGGCACACATGTCCACCCTTCAGACCCGCTCAGCCAATTGGATTAGAGCCCAACAAGAGAAGGATGGTATTAAATATCATAACACTGTAGAAGCAGACTTACTGATAGGACATCTGAAGTTGTGTGTTAGGCATTAACTTGAAACATACACATGAAAGAAGAACTGACAAATGGCAAAGAGAGAAGAACAACTTGCTATTGTGTCTCAGGTAATTTTTCATTATACAATGTCAAGGTTATACTGTAGGAACCATAAACCGCCTTTGAAGATGACCTTGCTCTGTTTGACAAAAAAACAAACCAGTAATTAAACAATAGTTTAACTACTTGTGTGTTTGATTTTTTTGTGTGACTTTGCTAATCTTTTTGTATTGTGAATGTTGTGCAATGCACTATACATACATGTACTGGATGTAATTATTATATTTTACCAATAAAGCATAATATGTTATGGGTAACAATATAAATATGCCACAAAACAACAGGAGCATCTAAAGACATCTTGACAGAGTATTATTTTTGCTAAGGCACATACGGTGTAGACGCCGTATGTAAAAATATCACATGATGTTTTTGCTTAAAGGTCTCATGTTACATTTCTGAGGGGACGGGATACTAGGAAGTAGACCTACTGGGGCATTGCTATTTTGACACAAGGTGCTGTTTGTACACAATGTGTTTAGCTTCCCTTTTCTACATGAAAACAGCCACTTCCTTTTGTGTTGTGATTTTATTTCACCCAGCTATGCACTGTATTTAATGACAGCAAACTGTTGAAACCCTAAAAGGAAAGATGGAATTTTAATCCCTCAATTTGGCATCTCAGAGAGTAAAATGTTCTGTTTCCAACCTTGTATTTTGCACAGAATGGTATAGATTTAAATTAGTGGTGATGTTATTCTATTCAAGTGATGTTAATTATGTGTTTTCTTCTTGTGTTTCCAAGATACTGTAGATGCTTGCTCTACTAAGGTCCAGTTTGTTTTTTACTATCATTGATTGCAGTGGATTGCATCAAAGTCCAACATGGGTTGCTACCATACCAATAACCTTTGTGCAAAGTATTTGGTAAGGGGAAAACTAAGATTGTACTCAGGCTGCAAGTTTAGGTACCTTCTGAGAAACTTTACTAGGGTAGCCAAGACCTCAAACTCCCTGGACCCCCATGAAAACGCATTACTATCTAATCCTTGCCTTGCATGTAACAACATCTTCAAAAACACAAAGTTAAAACGTCTTAATGCAGACTCTACCTCAGAAAACATCTTCAGTAATAGCTGCAGAGGAGTGCATTATTTCTATACTGTCCGGTTTTACTCCTCCAACGGGGATGCCTTCAAAGCTGATGCTCCCATTGGCATTTTGCCGGACACACCGACAGCTTTTCGGCTGGGTTCACTGGGAGTCCGTCTGAATGAATCGTATAATCGACTATCCAGGCACATCAATGCTTATTTCAAGAGCAAGGAGGTACCTCTTGTCTCGCTCACTGGGAATAAAAGTCTTGTCAGAAGTCCACAACGGCACAGGTTACAAAGACGCAGTCACGGTCAGAGAGCAACTCGAGAGAGGAGAGTGTTTCACCCCAAAGATACATCACCATCGAAACGTGAAAATGTTCAGGACACCACGGAGACCCAGCCAGTTATGCACACTACACTACACACATATTCTGGACTGCAGTTATTTCACGTTAGCTCTTTGGCGTCAAGATTCGGAGAAAGCTACAATTATGTTGCCAATCACATCAACTCAGCGTTCTCTCAAGGTCCTGCGAAAGAGGTTCAAATGCCACAAACTGCAGAAGAATTTAACAAGAGGCACAAAAGCAGAAAACCTCTAAGAGACAACATTCAAACATCAACAGAATCTAAAGAGCCTGGAACGGAAATGGAGGCCAATATAGCTCAGTGTTCAACAATGGAAAACAAAGACATCCACAATAACATAGGAGAAGGTTATCTTTACTTTGCAAGACATATAAACAGGTACTTTGGGGCCAAAGTAGCAGACAAAGATGATCAAGATCAGTATCAGAAAAATAAACTTGAAATGGAAAACAGAAGCATTCATCAAAACAAGCTCCCCACACAGTCCTCTAAATATCATATTGCCCAGCGACATTTGAAACAGGAAGAAGCTATCCCTAAAACTGAGGGGTTTTTCCACACTAGCAGCAATACACCTAATTTTGGGGAGAGCTACTTACAAATGGCCAACCACATCAATCGGTATTTTAAGGGCAAAGGTGCTTTGGAAGAAGAGGTGGATATAGATCACATGCAATCTGTTAGCTCCCAGAAGCTAAAGGCTGTATCATTTATGGACTGCATTCGAAACCCCACAAGTGCCATCCCCAACCTGCTGGGTAATTATCTTCAGTCAAAACCTGCCACACAACCTCTAGAGATTACCTTTAATGGACGGGTAAGTTGACCTCAATGTAAACAAAGTAGGACAATGCACTCCACTGAATTGAGTTATAAGAAATTAGGTCCCAAAAAAAAACTTTTTACATTAAAATATGGGTGGGGAGTTTACATAATTTAAATTATGGTGGAACAATACAGTATCATAATAGTCATTGGTATTTGTTGTTGGCAGTGAATTGAAATGTAAGGCACTTAATTTCATTTTAACAGAAACATCTCTTTGTAGGTGTTCTTAAACAGGAGGCATGCAGAGGACATGGCACATGGGTTAATTGGCAGACTTGGACAAGCCTTTTCTCCATATGATCTGACCGCATGTGTTGAGGTCCTCAACGAACATCTCATTCGCTACCCATCATGCAAAGCTATTTTGTGGCAGGTCTGTTAAAAATTATACAATAAAATTAACTGCTTGTGGGTGATGGTTACAATCCCTGTCCTGGTAAAACCATGCTGATTTTATAAAGTTACACCTCTACAGTTTACTTTGCTTTGCATATCAGTCTGGGAACTCAAAATTAAAAACCGTCAGGCAGTGCAAATAGATGTCAATCAAATCATTAGCAGACGATTTGACTACCTTCAAACTAATTAGAACAACAAACATTTAACGGTGATTTTCAAAACACAGGTGCTACTGTAGCAGACAATTGGTCTACATTATATTAATCATGACAGGACCCACATTGGGATGATTATCAGAACACATGCTGTTAAATGCTATCGGCACCTTTTTTTTTTTTTACCTACCCATCTGGACGCTGATTGGGCCAGTGGTTCTCTACCCGAGTTTTAAAATGAGATCTCAGAATGTACAGGCAGAGATTGCAAAATCAGGATGGCTTTTATACAATCTTATTAACTAATCAAACATTAATGTATATTTTCAGGAGAAAATTGCAGTTAAACTTTTGAAAAAGCGACGTAGCTACAGAGACAACCAAGAACTCCAGAATGCCATTAGAGAAACCTTGGCTCTGATTGGCTATGCGGATCCAGTCAAAGGTTGCGGAATAAGAGTACTCTCAATTGATGGTGGTGGTACAAGGTAAAAAATAATTCAGAATAATAGATCTGAAAATTGTGATATAAAGAATTATGACAGTTGTGTTCACACAATGCTTGCTGTTTTTTATATGATCATCATGTTTGCTTGTTATCAGGGGTGTGGTTCCTTTGCAAGTTTTGAAGCTGCTGGAAGCAGAGACAGGCAAGCAGATACATCAGCTGTTTGACTACATCTGTGGCGTGAGCACAGGTAAGGAACAACAGGTATGACAGAGATACAATGCCCTTGTCATAATCAGTACAGTAAATACAGTATATGCTTCTAAAACTAACCCCTCTATTTCCGGGTCTGGGTACTGTGTCCAACAGGGGCCGTGCTTGCCTTCATGCTGGGCCTGGCCCGTTTCTCATTGGACGAGTGTGCGGACATGTACCGTCGCTTCGGCTCGGACGTGTTCCGCCAGAACCGCCTGGTCGGCACAGTGAAGATGGGCTGGAGTCACTCCTACTACAATACAGAGACTTGGGAGATGATACTGAAGTAGGAACACAATGCACCAAAGTATTAGGAATCTTACCACAGGTTACAAAAACACGCTTTAAAACATTCAGTTCTAAATGTTAGCCCACATTACATTATTTTTACTTGATTCAGGGAGAAGATAGGTGAAAAAGTGCTGATTGCAACAGCCAGAGATGAGTTAACTCCAAAGGTAAGGACACTGCCCAATACCATATACACTACAGTACATATCTTTTATGAAAACGATACAGCTCTATTGCAGGGCTAATACTGTTGAAGATACAGTAGTTCAAAGCTACAGTACCTGCAAGGCATAGAATATCAATACTGCCCCAGTGCCCCACAGTGATCGGTCTATAAATAGCAGCTATGTATGGTTAAGATATGAAACAATATGCTGTTTTTGCTCCAGTAAACACTCCACAAGTAACAGCTTGGTTAATTTTGATAAGGTGTCAGCGGTCAGTGCAGTGGTGAACTGGGGAAAGAGTCCGAAGGCCTTTGTTTTCCGTAACTACAACCACACTCCAGGCTCTCTCAGTCGGTATGCGGGAGGTTCTGGCTACCAGTTGTGGCAGGCCGTACGAGCATCATCTGCCGCCCCAGGCTACTTCCAGGAGTTCCCCCTGCAAAGTGACATCCACCAGGTAGGTTAAGAGTCAACTATAAATCAATATTCAACCTCAAGCATCTAGTCTTGTATAAGATGTATATTACATACATATGTTTATACAACAAATAGTCCTACTGCATGTTTTGACTATGGATATTAGTATATAATAATGGTGGCATCACCAGATCAATTTTAGATGGCTGTATCCCCACTATAATTTACTTTATCCCCCTAAATAGCCTAATAAAAAGTAATTAGTTATATAATTATATTATTTTGCAATTTGACAATAAAATAATAATTCAAAAAATACAATAATAAACAAACACATAACAATACAGAAGCAGGGAGCTTTTGATTAGCGGCGGTTCTGTGACACAAGCCACAGACCGGCCAGTTAACTTGGCCCTGGTCTTATAAATGGTTATTCTTAAGTTAGTTTAGTCTTATTTAATATATATTCTATTTCTTAGGAATATAATAATAATAATTTTAGAATAATTCAATTCTCGTTTACTAAGTAATTTCATATTATACAATTAGGTCAATTAGCAGACACATTTATCCAAAGCGACTTACAATTACATGGTGCTGTTACATGGAGCAGATAGGGGTTAGGCATCTTGCTCAAGGATGCTTACAGGTAGGCCAACACCTAGACCACTGGACTATCCTGCCCCCCTAGAATGTGATTCATTTCTTTGGCTTATAGGATGGGGGAATTATCCTCAACAACCCCTGTGCCTTAGCTGTCCATGAGAGTCGTCTGTTGTGGCCCAAACAGCCCTTCCAGTGTGTGCTCTCACTTGGCACTGGCCGCTTTGACAGCGTTAAGAGGGGTCCCGCCACGTCCACTAGCTTAAGAGCCAAAATCAGCAACCTCATCAGCAGCGCCACGGACACCGAAGGGGTCCACACGCTGTTGGATGACCTGCTGGCCCCAGATGTGTACTTCCGCTTTAACCCCATGTTGAGTGCCGAGGTTTGCCTGGACGAGAGCCGCCCTATGGTCCTGGACCAATTGCAGAAAGACACACACACATACCTGGAGAGAAACCATCCTAAACTAGCTAGGCTGTGTTTGGTGCTGGGAGCAGAGCGCACAGCTGTTAGCATGACGAAGGACTGGATGAGTGAGAGAGTCTGGGAGATGAAGCAAAGATGGGTATGATACCCATATACCAAGGAAAAATGTGTCATACTGTATTGTGTATTGGCCTTGTTATATAGTGCCTATCTATTCATTTATTAATTTTTCATTATGTTTTGTTCAAATCTGCTTGAACCGACAGCATGACAGATGCATATGTAGGGCCCTAGTTTCCCGGGCATGGCGCAAGTCCACGGCCAAGTCGTTCTAAGGCCAATACTTTTTTGACAATTACTGGTGGCGGTAATCGTGCGTAGGCGGCTCAGTGGTAAAAGGGTTGGATTAGAATGAATAAATTATCAGTAGGAGTGGTCGGGGCTGTCTTCAATCAAATCCACTCCTCTCATTCCCTTTAACAACAGCACACTCTCTGTCTCGGCGAACTGCCAATTTCTAATCAACGGCGAAAGTCCAGACTGGCAGAAAAGCTACTCCCGGGAGGAAACTATCAAAAATCCAAAGCGACTTACAATTAGTACATTTGTCAACAATTATCATTACAACCCTTGTTCGGGTTGGCCAAGTGCGCAAATACTGTATGGCACATCTAATAAACCACCATGATACACGTGCATATATTTTGTTTTTTGATTAAAAAGGTTAAGGACAGTAGTCATTAGCTAAATTGTTGCTAAAGTATTATTATAATAGGGTTAATAGGGAAATATTATTATTATTATTATTATTGCTATATTATAGCTACCGCCAGCGCCATGCCGAAACTAGACCAACATACGTTGGTAAGATATTTATTCTGTTGCTGATTGTATTATTTTCTTAATGTCAAATATTAGATTTTGAGTTGTCAGAATATTGACTGAAATATGTTAGAATATTAGACTGTTGCCCTTTACGTTCGTCAAATGGCAGGCTTCTTCAGGTTTAAAAACACACACTGATGAACAGACTGGATAAAGTATTTTAAATGATTGCGCAGAGAAAATAAAAGCAGAAAATGTATGCAATAAACTACTTTATCGCTTGAGCATTTTAATTTTATGTATTAATGAAGTACTAAATATTATTTTTCCTTGAAAATAGCTAATAGCAATAGGTTCATACCACTTTGTATGTGTATTTTATGTATTGTGTTGTGTACTGTCCTGTATATTTCTGTATATATTTTTGGATTAATAAAATAATTCAGTATTTATTATGCATTTACTATCCATTAAATAATGTAAATATTGAAATTTGGTATATAATGATATCCCAATGTTGACAAAGTTATGCGACTAAATAATGGCAATAATAACATATTAGTGACTGTATTTCTGACTACAAACCAGCAATGAACAAGTTAACACCTCCTTCAACATGACTAATTTTCTCTGACCGTGGCTAGTCCTTACCATTCATGTACTGATAAGCCTTATATAACATTGGCTATGGATTTAAAAGGTTAAAATCTGTTCTATGCATCTGTAAGCTGTGCAGTAAGCTGGAAACAATAGACTGACTTTGTTTGAGACAAAAAGCCCTTGTGAGAGAGAAAGCGTGTGTTTGTGCCAGCCAGAGAAGAGACACAAGGTCAGTAACCCACCACCCACCTAACACTTCACTTCATTGAAAAATAACAGAACCTGTTAACATTACATTACATTTCTTTTACCAATTTAACAAACTATAGAACATTTACAGTGTGATTTGAGATGCATGGCCTGCCACAATAACTAATTTCATGTGTGAGACAACAAATACGTTTTCCTGTACCATAACAATGGAGATGACGTTATTCCTGTGTGTGGACATGTGGATTTCACAAAGGATTTGTTATAATTGGGACTGTGTTGGCCAGCTGTGTGACCAGAGCTGGAATTATACAGTCCCACAAGACCAACACAGGCCTTCGCTTCCTTACTATAACTCACCTGCTCACAAGGAAAGGTGAAGCTCTCACTGAAGATGTTGATCAGAGTTTGCTATCAGCTTTGTGACAGTGCAAGAGACAGCCTCATAGGCAGCGAAAAGACAGAGTGACGACAAGGGGGAAAAGACGACGACACTGTCAACACAATCGAAGGTAGGACCTTTAACATTGTGCTTTCATTCATGTTTAGTCTCATTGAAGGTCGCTGTTGCAAACATGCTAATGATAATGATCTTTGAGTGAATGTGAATGTAGAAAAGCATGACGCGTGTCACCACATGAGGAGTCTTTCAACTGTCATTCAAGACATCATTGTAAGTCAAGCTATTAATGATGTCACACTTCTTAGGCAAGAGGGGTGGGTCTGCATCTGAATCAGCAGTTTTTGTGTAAGAGGGCGGACAATATTGTTTGGTTCCCACGACCTTCATTCAGACTGTTGATATGCCTTTACAGTAATGCACTTATGGTCTTCAGTGACACTGTATGTATTTTATTTCAATTACGATTCTAAACTAAAGTTTATATTGTGCCAAACATTTATATAATTATAATGCTAAATCCTAAACACTTTGTGGAATTCTCTTACATGGAGGCTATAGAGCCAATGCAATTTTAATTAAAGCTGCATTAAGCAGAAAATCTACATCTTTAAATTCTTGTTTCCAACTGCTATCAGAAGGTACAGTATAATGGCTCGTTTTCCACTAATCGGTACAGTACAGTTGGGTACAGGACAGTACGATAAATCTTGATCCGGCTTGTGTTTCCACCGCCAACAGTACCCTTACTTGATAGGCGGGGTGTATGCCAGATCGCGATAGCCACGTCAAAGTAACGATCAATGTCATACTCACGCGAAGAAGAGAGCAACAGTAAAAACAACAATGGAGGACATCCAGCAGATCTTGTTCTTGCTTCTCGGCATGTGACCAATCAACGGTCTGCAGTGAGTCTAGCTCCACCTTTTAGGTACCGTTCCACTGTGCTAGGTACCACAACCGAAGCGTCCCAAAAAAATGGTACGGTATGGATGGGTATTTTGATACCATTCACCACTTCCGTACCAAATCGAACTGTACTGTACCCCTCTGTGGAAACGTGCCTTAACTGAGGGCTATTATTTTTGCCACCACTAGAGTTTTCAACTTTCTTGTTTACGATTCTCCCCGAATTCTATGAACACTGAATTTTGATTAGCCATAATACCCTAAAATCAATTCACTATGTGACTTGTGCAAGTCAAATTTGTTGTGGAAATACCTATCCCTGCTGGTGAACAAAAATACAAAATGGTGGTTAGTTCTTTGTATATTTCTGTAGAGTCCTAACAGGAATCTCTTCCCACCTCCCTCTTGAACACCCACTGATGTAATGAAGTTAGCCACTAAGTGATATGTGGTTTCTGGGCCTGAATAGGCATCTTGTGTGATGAAAACACTCCCACACGCCATCTGCTCTTACCCAAGTCCTGGGCACACGTGCCAGAAGGAGACCTGTGAGCATAGAGACCCTCTTGTCGTCACTGAGCGTGCTCTGTCTGACTCTCTGCCTCTCCACTGTGCAATCTGGTGCATGGCACCAATTACTGACCGCTGCTCTCTACCAGGCCTGTGTCAGTTCAATATACAGGAGAAGAGCCAATGCTGGCAGCCAAGTGGCTCAACATACTCTGCTTTTTGTTCCCTGTATGAGGCAACTTACAATGTGTTTTAGTCATGAAGATGGGGTTTGTGGGCATTCTCCAGTCTGAGTTGTTTATGTGACCCCAGGCACCCCCGACAACCTTTGGAAATATAAATGTCTGAGAGAAATATTGAGAAATGATCTTGATGACAGGTGCTCCAAATAACAAGTATTGTCGGTTTGAGTAGTAGGTCGTAAATTAATAAAATAAGGACACTTTGTTTGTTTTTCTGTGTCATTTTGTCTTACATACTTTTTTTGTTATAATTTCTAAGCTGTTTACTAGCTTACTCATTGCTAAGGTTGTCCGTGTGGATGCCTCATCACCTACACAGGTCAAAACTCTGTAGACAGATTTTAAATGTCATTTGTCTCCCACAGCGAAAGCCCCTTCTGGATGCTTGGTACTTTCTTGTTCTTGAAAGCAAACAAAAGCAAAAGTTCCTGCGGGGTTATCTCAGCTGGATGACAGGAAGTAACCTTTTGAATCTGAATTGCCAAGTCAAACCCGTTATAGCTGAAAAGGGCTTAAGAGCTTAAGAAGCGTTGCTTCACACAATATACTCTAGCTGTAGGCAGTTTGTAATTAAAATATTTCCTTTTCTTTGTCACTGCTGCACCACAAGGAATTCACAACATATAAAATCATTATCAGAGAAACAAATATTCCTTTCATGTTCTGTTCCCTGGTTCCCACGAGGCAACAATACAGCTCACATTTTGATGTCATCAACCATGAATGCAAATTTTGTAATAAATAGGTTTTTTTGTGTTTTCATCAGGACAATGTCCTAAATACGACTTATAAGTAATTCTTCTTTAAACCATAAGATAAGATATTATTTTATTGATCTACTGATTCAATCGTTTATCTTGTGTCATACCCTGCCTGTATGGTAGTCTATAGCAAGATATTGTCACATTTGCTTTTCTTAGACTAGACCTTCAGTTAAAATATGTAATTCACTTTTCACTAGTTTTTGAGTTAGCCATGCATAGTTAAATGCTGATATTTGTACAAAAGCATCTGTTTTATATTTACGTCTCTGGGCTGACAATCTTTATCATTGTGATTGATGGAGAAAAGCCTTATGAGCTGAAGTGGGTGATGTGTTGGATGTGTGTATGACACTCATTCATTATTCATGAGGTGGGTGGGCGGAGTTGACGAAGGCAGCCACAGACAGAAACTCTACTACAGAAGCTCCAGTCTTCTGTGGTTCTCCATGGCCCTGCTATTTGAACGACTGTGGAATGAATTGATACGCCACGAAAACTAGGAATTATTAACATTGGGATTATCAACGCGGTAGCCAAGCAAGAGAGATGGGGAGGGAGGATTCCTGATATGACTACACAGGACAGAAAGGTAGGCCACGCAGAGCCAATAGCTTCTCAGGAAATTGGCTGTGTGTGATGGCCATTGCATAGAAACACCACTACAAGTCAAGTACAAATATGTTTCCAGAATTATTATAACTTTGGCTGATTTACAAGTGGCACACTATAGAGCCAAACAATGCTATTGTTTGTTATTTTCACAGCAGGGGCTAGTAAGCTGGAAGGTTTTGAGCCACTCTTGCTGGTGGATACGTTTCATACTGTTTAGTACAAACAGATCCTTTAAAAACCATTGACTTTAACATCTCTCATCTGTGAATAGAATCATTGGCACACCAGAAGTATCGCCGTATTTCATGCACTGCAAAGATGGGAAGGCTGGCCCAACCAACTGTACTATTGCTTCTATGGCAGATTGTGTGGGCTATTGACATCCCACTGGAGAGTGAGTCAAATACCCATATAATCACTTGTGTATATGGATTGTCCTCTTACCTGATGTATTAAGGTAAATGATGTTCTCTACCTGCAGTCAGACAGCCCCCTACCATCATAAAGCAGTCTTTGAAGGAACATATCGTTGACCCCAAAGAAACAATGGTGATAGAATGCGAGGCTACGGGGAACCCTCAACCCATGTAAGAGCTAGCACAGAGAATAGTCTTTTTTATCAACGCTGAGTGAGTTCAAATCACTTCGCTGTCTCTCTGTCTAATGCTCTTTTCCTTAATCACAAAGTTTCTCATGGCGACGTAATGGGAAGTATTTCAACGTGGCACGTGACCCTCAAACGTCGATGCGTAGACGTTCAGGGACCCTTGACATCTACGCCAGGAACAATCCAGAGGACTATGAGGCGGACTATCAGTGTATTGCTTCTAATGAGTATGGCTCTGCGTACTCAGACAAGATCAGACTACGAATCTCCAGTAAGTAGTGGCAGGAGGCCAGACAATGGAGGGTTTCATTTGACTGACATCACATTCAGTTGCTCTATAAGTAACTGGACAGCAGCACATTAGCAATACTGTTTTGTGGTTGCTTATTATGTTAGAAGATTAGTGAATTATAGCATTTACTGTACAGCAGAAATGTGTATCACTCTTTTTTACTCTCACTCTTTAAATATATGAAATCCTGAAATTAGGTCAATAATAAGGTCAAACATATATATATATACAAATATAAACAAATTTGTGTCCAGATAATTGAACAGCTCATTGTTCAACAACCACAACAACAAGAAGAACATATAATCACTTGAATTATAACAAATTTAATGTATTTATTATTGATGTAGTATTTTTCCATTGCAGTGTTGCATGGTTCATGAAAATTGACTCATATTCTCTTCTCTGCACTGCACCTGCCAAAACACTAAACAAGTTTGACCTGTACGGTTCAAAACTAACTTCCTTCTCCTGTGTTACTCCTAGGAGCTCCACTCTGGCCAAGGGAAATTTTGGAGCCTATTGTGGTCAGTGTTGGCTCGCCCTTGGTCCTGTCTTGTGACCCTCCGCCGGGCCCACCTAAACCTGAGACCTACTGGATGTCCAGCTGTACGTGCCTTTCTTAGACTTAGCCTAAAACGATTCCATATCATTTCTGTCTTGACTATCCACCTATGTTGTGTCTACTATATCATTTCAACATTAGAGGTCTTTACTCTTACTCTCACACTCAAGTTTTTACTCTTACTCTCACACTCAACCTTATGTCAAGGTTATGCTAATGAATAAATTAAAGCTGTAACAGATAACTTTGCACACAAGACACAACTGGGGGCAGGATAGTCTAGTTGTCTAGGTGTTGGACTCCCACCCATAAGGTCGTGGGTGCGAGCCCCAGAGTCAGTTTAGCTGTAAGCATCCTTGTGCAAGGTGCCTAACCCCTATGTGCCCCATGTAATAGAACAATGTAATTTAAGTCGCTTGGATAAAAGCTGCTACATTCAGGTGGCCTATTTTTCACTTTCACTGTAGACCACGGAGAGGCAGTGTCTGCAACTGTCATGCAGCTATCATGACGCTATAGACAATAAAATAAATCCAGTGAGCCTCATGTTATTTTCTCAGGTTTCACTAGCTTTGAAATGCCAATTACAATAACAAGTTCATATTTTGCCATAAAAGTCCACTGGCAGTTAAAATATATCCCTGAAAAGAGTTTGAGAAACACTTTGTTTCCAGGTTCGTATGCAAGACCGTTCAGCTGGCCAATTCAGACAGCTTTCCCCACCATGCAACCTGTGCGGCAGGACCGCAGAGTGTCCATGGGGGTGAATGGAGATCTGTACTTCTCTAACGTCCAGTTCAATGACTCTGCCACTGACTACTGCTGCAACGCCCGCTTCCCCAACAAGAATAGCATCCAGCAGAAGATGCCTGTGGTCGTCAAGGTGATTACAAGTGAGTAGATGTGGTGTTTGTTGCTAATAGACCTAATGGAAGCACAGACAGCCATGGAATTCCCAGGTTTATACCCTTTAACATTAATGGTTCCTGTCGCAGTGTACATGAGCACCTCTAAACCTCTTTCCACTTTGCGGAAGTGGCTCTGAATTAAACGTCTAAATACCTTTACACATCACATTACGTAAGTGATCATTTCTATGTGTCAGTAATGACTACCTTTTTTATAATAAACAACTGCATAGTTATAATAACCGTTTTGCTTAACCCCATTACCGCTATAGACCCTGTGTTTTTGTTTTTGCAATATTTACAACCTTATGGAAATGTTGTTTTATTTCAGACTTTCTAAAAACACTGATCTACGATTCACTCCAAGCATACTTATTGAATGCTGTGGTGAGTGTCTGTTCTGCACTACATGCATTTTTTTAAACCTATTAATTTAACACTTAACACTTCTTGTCAGTTCTCACAGCTGTTTATTTTTTGTTTCTGTCAAACAAGATGATTTTCATCCATTTCTATCAGATATGCAGAGCAGACCAAATTGTGAGGCTTGCAATATCAGGATGGTCTCACTAGGCCATATTCCTGAACGCTTGAGTCATATTTGAGTGCTCTGTTGTGGCATGTCCTCTCTGCAGCACGTACAGTTGCTGAGGCTGCCCCCACCTGGCTGTCTCCCACCGGTTCATCCAGCTCCATACTGGTCCTGCAGGGAGAGGAACTGCTGCTGGAGTGTGTTTCTGCCGGAGTGTGAGTGAACTGAAGTGTTTTTACAACAGTGATGCTCAAACTGATGTCCGTGGACCTCTCAAGGGTCAATGGAATGTATTCAAGGGGGTCTGCAACATATCTAGAAGTTGGTTCTTTCTTTTCATTCGTTTTGTGTTATTTTCATTTCATTTATTTGCTGTTAAATAATAATAACTAGACAGGCCTGTGCTTAATCTTTCCTTACATTTGTCGTTTATCACAGTGCATTTCATTTAAACATGTCTGTTACTCCCGTTTATAGACCACTTTTGTCATCCTATGTTACTGTAAAATTACAGTTTAAGGAAAGAACACTGTCAAGACGTGTCGTTTTTCCCCCTTATTTTGACAAAGGCCAACTCCTCACATTACTTGGAACAAAGATGGAGACGAACTTGTTGTGACATCACATATGAAAGTGAAACACTTCAACAAGATGATTCAAATCCCAAAGGCATCTTTTGATGATGCAGGCGAATATGTGTGTACTGCAACCAATAGGATCGCATACATCCAGCACACAATAAATGTTCGAGTCAAAGGTGAAGCAGACATTTGGAAACATTTACGTCCTTCTTGCACACAAAAAAAATTACACTTTATTAATTTAAACTTTGTAATTTGGTAGCGTCCCCGTTCTGGTTGGAGAAGCCAACTAATTTAGTGTTGGCCCCTGAGGAGAACGGCCGCTTGGTATGTCGCTCTGATGGGATCCCTAGGCCCACTATTGAGTGGTTCATCAATGGAGAGCCAATCGAAAGTAGGTGTCCGTCTTACAGCACTGCAAGCCTTCCACCTGCAAATATCTAACAGATTGATTCAATTTAGTAACTAATGCAATGTTTTCCTCTACTCTGTCTGTCTGTTAGCGGCCACTCCACACCCTAGCCGGCAGGTGTCAGGCGATACACTGATCTTCCGTAGTGTGACTGTGTCAAACACTGCTGTCTATCAATGTAACGCCTCCAATCAGTTTGGCTACCTATTGGCCAATGCTTTTGTCAACGTTCTGCGTAAGTAACGACATTGTCCTCATATGTAAGAACAAATTAAGACTATTGCAAGTGTAGCCACACTAATGGTGGACAGCATTACCCTCTTAATCTATGTATCTGCAGATGCAACGTCACAGATATTGGGGCCCAGGAATGAGCTTATTGTGGTAGTCGAGGGCAGCCGTACCCTTCTAGATTGCCTCTACTTTGGTTCTCCGGTCCCTGACCTGCGTTGGTGAGGGGAGATACATTTGTTCCCATAGTTTTTGTTTATTAGGTGTCCTGTTTACTAAGTGTCTTTGCACATCGCCATGACCTGCTATTGTCCTTGTGTTCTGTTCACCCAGGTCTAAGTATGGACAGGGGAACCTTGAAGGGAATCGGTTTAAGGTCTACAGTAATGGCACTCTGGAGATCAAGCGTATACGTATAGATGACCAAGGAACGTACCTGTGTATAGTCAGCAACATCGCAGGAAGAGATGAGAGCCAAGTCCGTGTGGAGGTTAAAGGTGAAGGCTGATTAGATCATATATCATACACCATCAGATATCATATAAACTCGATAGATTAAATGCACTACTTTACATTGTAATGCTATTGTTTTTTGATGTACTTTTCTCAGAGCCCACTGTAATAACCAAAAGACCACAAAATATGAAAGTCTTACGTGGGAGCAATGTGCGTTTTGATTGTGTTGAAAAACACGATGCCAGTACACACGTGAAAACCACCTGGATGAAAAACAAAGGAATGGTCACAATTGGCTGGAGGTGAACATTTGTTTTCTTGTATCCGTTGGTCCAATGGTACCCCTGCTGATTTATCAGGCTAAAAGCAAGGAATTGTATTGAAGCCATTCAGCTTATACTGGTTTCACATTTAGCACATTTCATTTTCACACAGGTTTACCCTGGACGAATCAAATCTGGTCATCACAAACGTCAACAGAGGAGATGAGGGTAATTACACCTGTATCGTCAAGACGGACATGGATCAAAAGTCTGCCTCTGCTCGCCTCATGGTGATGGGTATGTCACATTGAAAAGAACTCAAATATGCATCAAGTGCATGTTTTGTTCATAACTTTGAAACTTCCTTTCCCCATAGACCGCCCCGACCCCCCCACAAACCTCCAGTTGTCAGATCCTTATGAGCGCAGTGTAAGACTCACTTGGTCTCCTGGAGACAGCAACCACAGTCCTATTATAGGTAACTACACTTTAACATAGTAATAATAATTTAACAACTAAAAAGTTATTTAGTTCAAAAGTATCCATTTGACAAAACCTAGGGTTAGGGTTAGGGTTACCCAAAATGTCATGGCTGGTAGTGTTAGAGATAGGATGATTTACATGGGGGTGTGACACAGTCTAGCCTAGGTGGTCCGACAACCATGAGCCCTAATGGGAGCTATAATGCAACATTGGGAACCTTTTCTATTCACATGAATAGAAACTATTATTGCTGAATTGGCCAGAATTCAGCAATAGTAGGCTTATACAGTACTTTCTATTAGAGGACAGTACATAAAGTGTGTGGAACTGCTGTTCCACGCAACTACGAGTCCATCTATGTGTAAAAATAATTAGCAAATTACTACTTAACATATACTCGTATACCTCAACGGTTTTAATACTCCAATAGAGTCATAACAAGATAAACTCAGTATGGATACCAGTGCACTAAAATTGCTTACATTTTCATCAATGATATATAGTAGTTGTAATTATCATACATTTTACATACTATTAAACTATTGAAATATCTCTCTCTTTCAGAATACCGGGTGCAGTTTGATGACGATGACTGGTTGCCAGGAAAGTGGAAGAACCTTTCAGTGTACCCTGGAAACCTCAACTCTGTCATCCTTCAGCTAATACCGTTCACCTACTATGAGTTTCGGGTCATTGCAGTCAATGAAATTGGACCTAGCCGTCCTAGTCGCTCTTCCTCGCGCTTTCAGACCAGCGGAGCACGTGGGTTTGACGCCCAAGACATGCTTGTTCACATTGTGTCGTATACATTAACAGCCATATTTGCTGGTACGGGACGCTGAACTTACTAATGCACTATGCTTACCTACACAGCTCCTGATATCATTCCAAAGAATTTAAAAGGAGTGGGCACATGGAGAAATAACATGGAGATCAGCTGGGAGGTGAGTCAAAGCTTTCCTGCAACAGGACAACAAAATTGCATTGTTTTCAAGTATTCTTTGATGACAAGATCATTGAGCGATGCATGCCATTGTGAATTATTGTCATCCTGATGTTTCTGTCAGCCTCTGACCTACAGGGAGTGGAATGGGCCCCATTTGAAATATCTAGTATGGTGGAGACGGAGAGATTCTAGAGAAGAGTGGAAGAACGCCACTACAAAGTGGCTGAGATACTACATATATGATGCAGACACCTTCACTCCCTATGAAATTAAAGTCCAGGCAGTCAATGACTTTGGGCTGGGCCCAGAGTCTCCTGTTGCCATTGGCTACTCCGGGGAAGACCGTAAGTATCACTTAATAGAGAATGTGTAGACACCGACACACTCTGGCTCTTAAAACTACACAGTACACCCTAGCAACCACCTAGTACAATAGCAATGCCCTAGCAACCACCCAGTACACCCTAAAAGCCACCTACTACTTTTATTTATACAGTCTATGCCTACTACACTGGGCTGATAACCATCGAATTATGTTGCTGAAAAATGTCTCCTTCATCTTTGGAACTTGAAAATATGTTTTTCTTCACAAGTTTATACTTTTTCCATATTTTTTGTTTGTTTCTCGAATATGCAGTATTACTAAGGTGTGGACAATACTTTTTTGCTAATTTCGGGACGGCAGTAAGCGGGCGCAACTGCGGCGTAGTTGTCAGCTCCTCTCATTCAGCGTGCTCTCTGTCTCGGCAATCTAGCGCAATATTTGATTCAATTTGACACCAAACTAGCACTGCGCCACCTGATTTTGTCTGACACACCCTCTACTGCGCCCTCATGCCCATTTCGTTGCAAGCGATGTCATGACGAGCTGGGAAATTAGCAGTCGCGCTCAGGTGAAAAAAAAAACACCTTGCGCCCAACAAAATTGTCGGTACGCCTGCGTTAGCGCTATTGCCGGCCTTGTGCCGTCCGGAAACTAGAGCCCTATATCTTTTAGGATATCCTGCATACAGACAAACCGTGGTGAGAAAAAATATCCTTCCCTGGCAGAGGTAAAGTATTTGTCTTTGTGCTTCACAGGTCCCCTAACTGCACCCCTTAACCTGAGGGTGTCGGATATAGAGAGTACCCAGGTTACTGTTCACTGGGACCCAGTGTCTTATAGCTCCATCATGGGAGAACTGAAGGAATATAAGGTAAGTTATAAACAACAGTTTAGGTGCAGCTGAATACTTTTGGAGAATTAAGTAAGAATGAACATATACTATTTAACCAGTCAAGCTATACATTCAGAAGATTTACTAAATACCAATATCACTTTCAATGCTGTTGGGAGGAATGGGTTTACCCTATGGGTGCGATGTCTCTATCTGCCAGGTGTACTACTGGAGGGACCGTAGCCAGCTGAGATGGCATAGCGTTAGCAGGGCTATGAGATTTAAAGCATTCCCATCAGCCAATGGTGTGGAGATCTCTGGGGAGCTCACGGGGCTGTTCCCCTACAGCCACTATAAGATTTACATAGTGGTGACCAACAGTCGATACGAAGGTCCGCCCAGCAACACCATAGAGTTCGCAACACCCGAAGGAGGTAGGAATTTGATTCTTAGTATTACCTTGGTAGGAAAAAACCTAGCAGTAAGCATATAGCTGTAAAGGCTTCTTTTAGGTTTGTACAAAGAGATTTGTTCATTCTGCAATGTATTTTTGCTTATTGTGTGTTTTACTATTGGTTGGTAGTACCATCTGCTCCCAGATCATTCCGGATTCAACAGCGACATCTAGACACAATCTATGTGGACTGGGACCTTCCTGCAGAACCCAATGGAATAATCACTGGGTATTCCTTAAAGTACCAAACATGTAAGTGTGACTGGACTTCAATTCTGGGTGCATGCATTCAAATAGTGTAAGATCCAATTCTACATTTCTTAAAGGTACACTCCTCAATTTGTGTCCAAATAACAGTTGTGGTTGAAACCAGCAGGGCTGAGTGATTCACACTCCTCTCTACCCATCCCTCGACAGCACTTGTAGGCTCACATCATCATGACCTTTCCTCCATGGTCATGTGTAATTTCGTGCACAGTGGTGTTTCATATGTAAACAGTGAGCTGGAACGGTCATTTTCTTTTAATACTGCTGCCATGTGAAGTTAAGGGCCATTTAAGGGTTATGGTTAGGGTTAGGCTTTCTTCAGAACATAATACCCACGTCAGTATAGAGCCGTGCATTTCAGCCAGAGCCCGATGAATTAGAGTCGGATTTAACCAGACTAAAAAGTGGTGGTGTGAAAATGTCCTTAGGCTTCTCCTTTTATGTTTTAGACAGCCATCAATTAAAAGAAAATATGAGAAGTTGGTGATGGTAAAACAAAGGTAGAAAGACGTTTTATAACTGACACACATGACACAGTCTGCTCGCGCACGCTTCTGGCTGCAGCGTTATGAGGCTGTCCCGTTTTTAATTTGGGATTGGATTTTGGGATTGGACTTTGGGATTGGCCATGTTCTGTGGTGAAGCCTTGATTTTTAGATGCATAGCCTGTAAAGTAAGACAACCTACATGTTTTTTTTGTATTATTATTTGTTTCGATTGTATAGCCCGTTTGTTTTTCCGCACTCCATTGCGAGCAGCAGCAGCCTGCCTCAGCTTGTCAAAAATGCCTTTTTACTATGGTGGTGATAAAAACATTTAAACTAACATTGTGATATGCTTAAAGTGTTTTATATCTATGGATTTTATTGTAGGAAAGTCAAGTGTGTAACAAACAACTTTAAAAAACAAAAACCTTAATTTAACAAACAAAACAAAAAATGCTCCAAACATTTTTCAAAATTAACTTAATGAAGAAACAAAAAGAAATATGACCACTTAGCCAATAAAAACAACAGTAGTAGGCTATAGGCTCTGTTATAAGGAGGAGGAAAAATAAACATGGGCTCCAGTCGGGCTCGGATCGAGAATTCTGATAAGCTGTGGGACAAGGGCAGGGCCAGGGCCTGAGTGGCTCGGGCCAGGGCCGGGCTAGGGCCTAGATTTGAGGCCTGTGCAGGGCTCTACTTCAGTAGCCTTAGTGCTTAGCATCACTGCTCAGTTGAGCAGGCTCTCTCACAGCAACTGCCACACCTCAGTGATACACTTCACTCTCACTACAGTGAATGCTACCAGGGGAGAGGAGATGCGGGTGGAGGAGTTCCTTCCAAATGTAACAAGCTTCTCTGTTCGCCGATATGACCGCTACACCCGATACAGATTCTCTCTGGCAGCAAAAACTAAGGTTGGGGTAGGAGAATGGTATACGGAGGAGTCCCCCCATTATACCACTGAGGGTGAGCTACTGTTTGGTCATTCATGCAGTATTCCCACACAATGGGTAGCCAGTTGGTCTGATGATGCTGATTGTGTGTGTGTGTATCTGTGGATGGTCTCTTTGCAGCTTATGCCCGTGACCAGGTTGACATCTCCACTCAGGGCTGGTTCATAGGAATAATGTGTGCTGTGGCAGTTATCGTGCTTATTCTCCTCGTTGTCTGCTTCATCAAGCGTAGCCGTGGAGGAAAATACCCAGGTGGAGAGGCCATTTTATTTACTTTTTGATGTAAAACCTTTTAACTTTCACTTTTAAGATGTAGCTAACAAGGCAGCAAATTTCAATTTTCAGTACGGGACAAAAAAGACATTTCCTTGGAGCCGGTAGATGAAAAGGATCAGGAGGGAACATTTGACTATCGGTAAGCTTTACAGTGGTAACAAGGGAGATCCATAACTTGAGGTGAATGAATGTAAATTATTATGTATGTTATCAATAAGAGGTTTTTATAGCATCTCAGAGATGTCCAGGTTATCTTAAAACATGGCTGTTATTGTTAAGATGGCATGATAACAATACCCAACACTATCATTAGAAGTCATTACATTTCTAACAAGATTGTACCATAAAACAATATCATTGTTATACATCATAATAAGCATTAGTGTTTTTGTTTTTTTTTTACATCAAGTTTGCTCTATGGCTGTGCATTAGTGATTTGCTTGGCAAATAAAGTTTTAGGCAAAAGTATAATGGATCCAAATATTGCACAGGTTTTAGTCAAACTTAATGTAAACTGCAATGATACTGTCCTTAATTTTGGATAACTCTTTTAATCCTTATTTTATCTACTCTACCTCTTCTATCTAAATCTACTATTCCCTCAACTTCTGGTGCTATTCTTTTCACACTGGACCACTCAAGGTCTCTTGAAAGGTATGAAAAAGACTAAATATTGACACTATTGACACAACATTCATAATTTAGCATGAGTTTGTTGTTTGGAAAACGGTGGTTGAAATTGGTCAATTAAAAAACAACAGTAGATTTGTGTTTGACTGGATGGTTAATGCAGTCAACATGTTTGTGTGCATGAACATCACTAATCGAATGCTTTAATATTTCAGAATAGCACGTGTCACCACACTTCCCTACCCCCGATGGTAAGTACATATATTAGCAACATCCATCCATAGATATTTTCATTTCCACTACAGCATTTCCACTTCACTAACTAACTAACTCGCCTAAAATACATCCTTTTTTGTCAGGGAGGAGGAGAGAGGACTTCAGAGAGGCCAGACTTCTGTGGAAACAATGATGAAGCGGACAGACAGCGACGACAGTCTTGTGGATTATGGCGAAGGAGGGGAGATCCCGTTCAACGAGGACGGCTCGTTCATTGGCCAGTACACAGGTAGCAGGAGGGATGTCCGAGAGGAAATTGACTTTGGTGGAAGTCTGGAGCTCCACTCGCCAATGAATGCCATCTACTCCCTGGCATAAGAACCTACGGGAAGCCTGTGACCAGCTTCCGGGCCTAAAGAATGACATTATCTGACATTACCTTGTATTAGGAAGCTGGTTGGCCCATGGGGGCTGTCTGGCCCTACCGTGCCTCCAGTATGGAAACATTAGAAGTGCAGCTTATCTCCCCACACCTTGCCCTGCATTGACAATGCCACATGCAAGCGTTAAACAGTTGTAACATTTGGGACTATACTCCAAGGGATTATTAAAGGAAAACTTGTATTTCGTTTAGAGGTTTCTTTTAGATAGCCCCTTTGAATGTTTGTGCGAGCGCTTGTATGTTGTCTGTGTTGACATTTGCGATCATGTGTATCTCTTATTAGCTTACTACTGGAGAGACAATGACTGCACATCAGAAGAGAAGCTGATATGTTTATCATGTTGATAAAAGCACTAGCATGTGTAAATGGATGGCCATCTTAACTGCGTGACTCTACTTGTTCTTCCTTTCTGCTAATTTTATTAATATGCACACGGTTTTATATTATATTTATAATATAATAGTTTGGTACAGTATAGGGATTTCTACTTGGATTTACTAAATTGTTTTTAGAGTTGATAGCCTGTATATCATAGTGTATTTCTATATCAAGTATACTGTGGTATATTTAATACCATTGTAAGAGTTTATATTCAACAAGATACCTGGTACTTTTATTATTGTACATTTGAGTTCAAGATCAGATAGTTCATTGCGTAATCTTGTCATCATTTTTACGCTATTTGCATTTTATCCAACAGAATTGTGGAAAAGTACAATATGGAAGTATTACAATGTTTGTGGAGATAGATGAAGGATGACAAGTCCCATGGACTTGTCAGTTGATTATTGGTTTACATTTTCATAGTTTTCTGTTGTAATCCAAAGGTCTAACCAGATGCATATTCAGTTCTATAACTGGTCATAAACCAACCATAAAATTTGACAACAGTATTTCTCTGTAAAGTTGTCTGGGTATCCCTATGATTCATTAATTTAATTTGAAACATTTTAAATATCCAATGGAGTACATACATAACCTTTATGTGTAATGTCTTTTTATTTTATTTGCCCGTAACATTAATATAACTTTATTACCCTCTGAAGCAAATAAAGAGCTAATTTACTGTATGTTGCAATGATTGTGTATAATGGATTGACTCATTTTCCTGAGATTTAAGTGGACACTTGGTTGAGAATACATTTTAGTAAAAGCTCATGCTTCTAATCTAATTGATATATACTTATATTATACAGTATAATCCATTTGCACACCTAAAAACTTCTTACTCCAGTAAATATACATATTATTCCTAGAATTTTTCTAAGACATCCTGGAACCTCTGGTAAAAAGCTATGCATGGTCATGGTTGACCACATAAGGCCGTACAGATATGATATGATCTTTGGCAGATAATGGCTCAGAGAAATAAGAGGAACATTAGAATTCTAGGTAACATGTAAATAAACCACTAGTTAATGATTATAGTTCCATGATATCTGTGATTCCCTTAATGGCCTATGTCTTAATAATTTGTTCCTCATTAACAATGAATCTGGTGCTGAATGGTATTTAATCAATAACTAACCCTTACTTCCTAATTACCTATTTTTTGAATAACACTCTTTGTATCCATTCAAGAAAAGTGGTGCATGATTCTTAGTAGTTACAAGCAATGCATCATTAGGTAATGTGAACCTTACTCTCAGTTACCATTTTGTGTCCCTCCATTGATATTCCCAGGTGGTCTTCCATCCAAGTACTAACCAAATGAGTAACAAGGCCATTTTCCCCACTGTACACTTCATATATTGTATATTTAAAGTACAGTAAAGTAAAGTTTAATAAAGAAGGGTGCATGGATTATTACCAATTATTATCGATAGTTATGTTGTGGTGGAAATTTACCAAGCAGTAAAATGATTGACCTTAGACCTGGTTAATGTGCCCTGAATGTATCTCATATAACTTTGTTGTGGGATAGTGTGTTATTGGAAAGGGCAATGTTAGGCACATTTTCTGTTTGTCGGGACGCCATTATTTTATGACTCCAGTCAGTGAAAAATCTGTGTCACATCTGAAGATGTTAATAAACCACAGAAAGACAGCTTGTTGTTTAAGAGTCACTTATTATTATAGAAATTCAAGTTTGATTGTTTCCATCGGGAACAGTCTGACTGACGGATGATAAACACAGTATTTTTTTCAGATGGCCTGGAAAAAATCCTTTCAAGTATCATGCTCCAAAATGTATTATATTAAGCAGCATTTATATTACATAGTGCACTATTAATCACATTTCAGCAGGGCCACCGCTGTATCATTAGCTGATTTCTTTAGATAATTTACAAGCTGCCTGTGAATTGGTTGCAAATTCTATCTTTTTAAATCCAAAATCACTTGTATTTTGATTTGTTTTCTGGTGAGGTCATCCTACTGATGAATACAGTAACACTGGCTGTAATCCCACACATCCCACCAGTGCTTTTGCCTTACAGCTCGTGGACCAAGCTGTGAGGATCAGGAAGCTTTTGAAGGTCGCAGTTTTGGATCAGGTTAAAGTAAAACACTACCAGCTCCTCGTAGTTCTTTTTAGATATCCTTTCATTGATGCCATGGAACCTAAGAAAAATAAAGACAAAAATTACTATATTTTTTCTCTACATCTTCTAATTGTTGTTATTATATTATTATTTTTATTATTATTATTATTATTAAGTTTCTATGCAGGAAACCCAGTCCAGGGATTACTGTGGCTATATCTGTCATTCCCATAGAGTTCGAGACTCTCAGATGAAAGAGTTGGGCTAGATATATTTCTCTGTGCGATTCTTAACAGTAAACTGGGTCACACTGTTGGGTCACAAGACTGTACGAAAGTCTTGTGATCCAACAGAGGAATGCTGCCTGGTTTGAGTGCTCCCTGCTGGGGTTTGCCACAGGAGAGAAAGTACAGACAGATGTTTATTGAGACTGCAGTGAAGACTTCTTTAGTCAGTCTATGACTCCTTTTGAGACTCCTACCTCTGCGTATCACCTGGTTTAAACCATGCAGGGGCAAACAGGTAGGTATTATTGGTCAGATCTTTGTAGTGCCTGCTATCTGTGTTCCCAATGCAAACACCTGCATGATAAAAAAAAAATGTATTTAAATAGTGAAAACAACTAATGACTCCTCAAATTCTCTTCAAGCTCTTAATGGCTTCTTACCGGGGGCGACAGTAACTGATGGAAACAAGTCAAGCACAGTTTTTTTAATGATCTGGAATCCAAAGGAGGTTTCTTCAAAGGAGCTGATAGGAAGAGGGTCAAAGCCCCTAACAAGCTCTATCTTGACACGCTGGTCTGCCACTGTCGACTGAACCAGGTCCAGAACCTTAAACAAAGAAACAATCAGAAACAATCAAACAAATATCATCTTAGCTTGACCAAAAGTGTAAAATTAGGAATTCTTAAAGGAATAGTGTGTAATTCTGGCCACTGGGAGGCAGAGAAATGCACTTTGCACTTCGACATTCACTGTAACATGATTTCTAACAGTGAGTGTCATCCTTCACATTGTACCACACCTTATAACCCAAAATCAGATCATAATGGTCATTTAATGCAACAAAATTGTCTATAGTTACTTTAAATAAAGGATTTCATTGTGACTGTAGGAACAACACTAATTCTGTTTTGTTAGCATGCACGTTTACACTACATATGATAATACCCTGGCTCAAAAGTATAAACTATCAAATGTATCGTGCAATTATACTAGATCGTACACGCTATTCTTTTAACCCAGAGTGTGTCTGATAGTCACCTCTTGTAACGACTGTACTGAATGGATTCGAAAATTGACATAAGCTTCAGCCTGGGCGGGAACAACGTTCACCTGTAGGCAGAATCATTCATTAATTAAAATAAATGGCTTCTTTCATCCTGCTCTATAAATCCCCTTTTAGTACAACTACTGTAGCTTTACCTTAACCCCTGCGTTAAACATTGTGACAGCTGTGGTTGTCCTCACAAAAGCATTGGTTTCTGGTCTTCTTTCCATTACTCTACAACATTAAACATATTAATCTGTACTTAGTGTCAATGTAGGGAACCCACTGAATCCATGAGTGGACAAACTTACCTGCCAACAAGTGGAGCAAACAGCCATAGATTTGACATGATGAAATTCAATGGAAACGTGAACTGTGAAATTAGAGGTGGTCAGCAATGAAAATGTTGTGATGTGTAACCTATATTACAGCCCTAAATTACTACTTACTTTATGAGCCAGGTGTTCAAACATCCCACGTTCAGGCCCTTGACCAAAGAGCATGGGCATGGGGTTGTCCTCTAATCTGAGGATGCATTGTGACAAAGCAAATTTTGGTTATCGGTGTCTTTTTTTAGGTAAGCTAAATAACATAAAATATCCATCTGGTGTTAGGCTAGAACCATAAGGCTGTTTTCCCTACTACCTTTTGACAGCTCCGGCCAAAATACCAATGCTGCTCTCCCTGGGAGGCATAGAGGAGTGGCCAGGGGCTGCAGAGACACTCATCTTCACTGTAGCCTGGCCCTTTTCCGTTATCCCAATCCTATTAAAACACACCGACACACATACACAACGTGCCACGAATGTTAAAACACCCCGCCCACATATTTTAGTCTGGCCAATTTTAGTCTGGCCAATAACATAAAACATAACATAAAATATTAAATAATACTACAAAAAAATAACTAAAATAATAAACAAAAAAGAATTATATGAATAAAATCAATCTAATTTATATTGTAACCCTGCTAAGGCATCCAGTGGCCCCCATTTAGAAAACCCCTGCACTAGAGGACACTGGCTCTTACAGAGCGGCAGGTCCCTCGAGACCAGGGAGGACTCCATCCAGCACAGCTAGTCCCTCATCCAGGACAAAGGCTAGCTGCACATTGCGCTGCTTCAGCAAATGTACAATGTGCATGGCCCCCTTCGAACCGCCTATCTTTACAGAAGACACATAGGCAGAGAGATAAAACATATGAATGTCAATCATTAGTGGTAATCTATTGGCTATACATAAAATTAATGTTGTATTTAATTAAGATACTTCTTCATCATGGCCAAGGCCGATGTAAAATCCTCGACGTGGAGCGTAACCTTTCATCAGTAAGTATTCCAGGCCCTGGAGAATTCCCTGGAGAAAATAAAGTATAGTAGTTTGACCAACAAAGGCCTCAAATAAAGATGTTCTACCGAAAAATAAGTCAAATATTGACAATAATTTGACAACAGATGTGACCTGACGAAGATCCAACTTCAATCAAAACTGTTAGACAGTGTTTAATTATCTGCTTCTGTGTTTATTTGAGCACAAAATGACCACAACATGTAGAGCTGGCTGGCTCACCATTACAGAATGCTTGTCGTCAATGGTCCCTCTACCGTAGATGAAGCCATCAATTTCTTTGGCAGAGAACGGATGGGCCTCCCAGCCGTCCGTTTCTGAGGCAGGCACTACATCAATGTGGGCTAGCAACATGTAGGGTACCAGGTCAGCCTGGGAGCCCTGCACCCAGAACAGGTGGCTGTAGTCTGACACCAGCTCATGGTTTACCAGGCTTGAAGAGAAAACTGTTGGGAAGACTGAAACAGGAAGAAGTGCACATGATTGCTCAAGGTTTGGTCTTCCAACAAGTATTGGCATATATATATATATATATTTTTTTTTTTTTTAAAAAGGGACTATAAGTAGTGATGTTACATCTGACACAGATGCTCCGATGCTTGCTTCAAACTCGTAAAGTCCATTCAATGAACCACTGTTTCGGAGCTTGTATCTTTACATCACTGGTGACGTGAAATACTTGAAGCATTTGAAGCAAACACACTGGTTCACTCCAGTAGCGCATCACATGAATGCTTTGATGGCCCAATCGGGCGTTGACAGGTTTGAAACTTGGTGGCCTTCTTTCTCACAAGCGAAAATTTTATTCTTGAATCAAAATCTCAACATTTAATAAATACCCTCCACCATATTGTCTAAGTCCCAGTTACCCAAGAACACCCTCCTCTGCCCCATTATACAAGTAGGCTACATCCAGTTACCCAAGAACACTCTTTTTGAAACATACATAAATGTCCAGCCAACCAAGTCCAGTGAGTAAGTTGCAGAGTGCTGCTTCCCACAGCTAAACAAGAAAGAGCTTTCACACATGGTACCTGCCTATTCAGAATCAGCTTTATTGGCCATATAGGTGTTCACATACAAGGAAATTGTCTCCGATCTTTCGTTGCTCTCAATTTACTTACACAGAACATGGAACATTTTAATGTTTATATATAATTTAAAAACAATGTAAGAATTAAAGTTGTGAACTAGAAAAACAAGAAAAACAATAGTGCAGAGTGCACAATTTCTGGAATAAATATAGAACTATATCTTTGTACTTCTGTGCTTAAAATATTCACAGAAATCTCAGGCTCAATGTTTTATCATCAAGGTTAAACAAATGAAATTCATCAGTAGTTAAATTCACCAACAGAAATGGGTTTATTCATTTATTTATACAGTCTATGGTTTGAATCCACAAACACTGTCAAAGCCCTGATCATGACACGCCTCCGTAAACACGTAATAAATAGGGCGTTACCATATTACCCGACTTGCATTTCCTGGTTGTCAGCTGTGTTGCATTACATTTACTTCACCAGCAGATGGTGGTGTGCAGTTTCTGAATGGAGCTTCGAGTACTCAACCATTTTCGACACAATTGTGTCGGAAAGCAATAATTCATTTGGCCATCATCAACTATAAGTAGGCCTACAGACACCAATTATTCAAAGCTGGTGTGAAAGCACACTGGATTGTCTCTGTCAAGGTGGAAGAAAACTTTTTAACTAGGCAAGCCTACATCACCTATTTGCTGCATGCCTAACCTGTGAGAAGGTTCTGTTCAGTATAATGGATCAGAAGCAGCTCTTGGACCAATCAGCTGTCCGAAAAGCCATTTAATTTCTGACATAGGCTACTAAATCCACTTCCCCTATTCTTAGGTATAGAAATTGTGACAAGGTCTTTATAGATAACTTTCATTTGCACCAAAACAGGTATGAATTGGCAAAAGACGGGCTGAACATTGACTGACCGCTCCCATTTTTCACGTGTTTGGCGCGCCTGTTTGCATTGGGATTAATAAGTTTGCCTCATCAGATAGTTATCTCAAACAATTGCGTGGCGCAACATTATTCGCCCTTTAATCAAACAAACAGCCAAGTAATGTTGCAGCAGCTCCAACTACACGGCTTATAATCACATATTTAGAAGGGGGGGGGGGGGATAGCCATAAACAATAGTCCTATATAATATTTAAATATTTAAATAGGCCTACTTAAAAACAAGTCTTTTGAGAAGAGAATATTGACTTAATATTCGATGTTGTGATCATTTTCTCAGATGCTTTTTGAATATTTATTGGTAGCAATCGGGCCATAGAGAAAAAAAACGTGTAGCAAAACATCTGCCTGTGTTCATCCCTATGTTTCATCCGTTTACTGTAGTGGCCAATGCAAGTAACCTACCGTCTCTCAACAGCCTGTCAAATTCGAGTAGTGCTGTGGTGTTCTGTTGCGTCTCCGTGTATGACACAGTGGGAAGTCGAATAGCAGCTGCAAACATCCATATTACATCATGTGAGGTTGTGTTCAGCATTGCGCCTAATGCAACAGTAAATCGGGCTCTAAAAAACGAGAGAATATAACTCACCTTTGAAATTAGCAAGAAGCTCCTCTCTCTGGCTTTGGTTAATGTCAGGAGCTATATCGTTTGTCTTCTCCCAGTGCGCCAGTTCAAGTCCGACATTTACGTCCAAGAAAAATGTTCTAACAGTGGCTATAGTGACTAAAACCAGTGAAATAATTACTATAACAAAAATAATAAGCTTTAAAAACTTAAAGATTCTGAACTCTGGTCGCTGGTCCGTCATTTTGTGTCCAAAGTATAACAAGACTTATTCGAATTGGGTGGAACAATGAATTGGAACGCGATTGCCACCTGCTGGGATGACAGACAATTCGGTATATACAGCTACTTCTATGCCAATTAATCTTTCATAACTGCTCGAGATAAGATAAGTTTTATAACCGAAGAACCATACCAAGTTCAATCAGTCACAGTAAAAATAAGTAATGTCAAAGAAAAACCCTGTAAAAAAAAAAAAATCATAATCATCTATTCTAACATTCCTTATACTGTATATCACCAATCCCGTGACAGACACAAAACAGGCATAAATAAACAAGAGTTCCTTTATTGAAACATGATCATAAAGACTAAAACACATACATATTCAAATCCCTCTGACATATAAAAATATACATTAATTTCCTATCAGATTAAATATCAGACCATAGTTTGGTTATTACAATTACTTTACTTTACTTTAACTTTATAAATACTGACGTTTAGAGAATATGTCCAACATGAAAACAATTCAAGCCTTGATTGCATCTTTGGAAACAGCCCTTCCTTACTTTGACCTCTGGCTCAGAAACTAGTACACGTGTGAAACCAAAATACACCATGGAAATATAAAACTGGATTATGGTATTACAGTATAGAATAATGTTCCCACAAAGGCATCCATACATTTAAAGCATAAGTGTCACTTTCCTGAACATATTCAAACACAAGTTCTAACTGGCTTGCTCAATTGGTAAAAACTGATAGTGAACTGAATGAGCTGCAAACTTGTATAGAGGAGATATTGATGACCACTAAGGTTCCTCCTGTCCCGATAGTTAATTTAGCACTGAACCATCCCCAGTCTCAGCCTGAAGCAACTGCTCCTCATCCGTCTCCTGGCTCAGATTGTCCAAAAAAGCCACCAATGGATTGGAGGAGACATCCTCCACACAGGCATAGATAATATATAGCAGACACGCCACAATTAGGAAAACTAAAACCTGGACATAGACGGGCACTAGGTGGCGCTCTATTTCCCGCATCTCCCGAGTCACGGGACTAAAAGGGGTGTCTGGGTACTTGTACTGGACAGGTCGCCCTGCTGCCCCCTTAATGGGCCTCCGGCGGGTGGCACTGGAACACAAAAGGATGATTATATTTGAGGAGTCAAGCACACCAACACTCCCATTTATCTTGCCTCTGAAAACTGGTGCCAACGATCTTTTAGACTTAAGCTTATTTGTCACACAAACTGCAAATATGGGTTAGTAGCATTGGTCCAATGCACTGCTGCATTCCTGCAGTCTGGACAATTTAATGCCTGTTGAACGCATTTAAGAAGAAACAGGAGACTACTGTAAGTGTTAGGCCTATACTTACGACATGCCAGTGGGTTTGGGTCCCGCCTCTGGAAACATCTCTGTGAGAACGTCAGTCACTTGCTCCTCCTGAGGAGGCTGAAAAATAACACAATAAAGAAAAGCATAAATTGACAGCAACAGGCAAAGAAAAAATCCCTGTGCAGTCACCTGTGTCCCACTATTCAGGTGGGAAAAGATTAAGGAGGTGATGAATACTTGGAAATAAACGACAGCTACACAAAAACAGCAGGTTCAAGGGGCAGCGTGGAGTCTTAGCCCACCACCGTTTCTTAGGATATGAAACAGTGTGCAGGTGCTGAAACATTTCTAGTGCTGATTTTACTGGTTTGCATTAGGTCTAACATACCCCACATAACACCAACGTAGCGCGTGTGCTCAATTAACACTAGAATGATGAGGAAGAAAACTATGCAAAAAGAAATAAAACAGCATAAAGATGTTATGTGCCTTTATTTTAGGTTTGTAAGGTGAAGGGTTGGGGGTGTGGGGCATGGATTGGTCCATCATGGTGTACTTGTCAACTTTTAGAGGCTCCAGCTAAGAAAAAGAGACAATTATCGTTATATGCTGCTCTTTCACCCAGTGCACTGGTGTTCAGCGACACGCGGCATGAGCCCGGTGAACCTCTCCAATACTAGAAGTGGAGCACCACTCAACAATGTGAGCACTACTGACCCAGCGGGAATCTGCCAGGTGCTCTTGCAAATGGCTCCCATTACACTTTCTCTCCCTGTCTGCCAAAGAGGGGGGAGTATTCCGACTTTCCATCTGTTGTTACAATAAAAGGAGGAGCATCACTCATCAGCAGATCATAACAAAACAAGATGTGACGTATGAGGGGGGATAAAATGGGGACAGTGCTAATGTGAGACTAACTTCCCTCCTCGACCAACTGAGTGATGCTGAAGGTCTGAGAGGATGAAGTGGAGCCATCAGCTGGTACAATTGTAGAAACCTAAGATTTGTTTTATTGGCATTTTAACATCAATATTGAAAACCAGAAATGTACCATCCAATACAGTGTTGAAATGTAGTTACAGTAACAATGACCATTCCAGTAAAACAGAATTTATCCTGTACACTGTGTGGGGAGTTACTGAGTCTTAACAGTTAGAACAATATGCAAGGGGGAAGACAATCAGCATACCCCTGATCCTAATCCTGTAGGCAGATCTACAAAGAATGTCCTACTGAGCTCAGTAGGAATCTGGGGTGGACCCCACACTGGTGGTGATTCTACCACATTCCCTGCATTCCTCTTGGGACAAGGTTCCCAGCGTATCGGGGTAGGAACACGCTAAAGGCCACACAATGACAAGCCGGTGAAACACGCATACAGAAAATAAATAAATAATTCACCAGGAATGAAGAAACCTTTTTTGTGTAAATGAATGTCAACATCTGGATTTACCAGTCTTGAGGAGGGCAAGAAGCAACGATGGTAAAAATAACCACCATTTTGAACTTTCAACTCTGCCTGGGAAAAGTAAAAAACACATACATGAATAGAATATAATTTATTTTTCTTTCAGGTTAGAGAATAGATAATTTTCTCTTGAGATGGAACCAAGGGTGAAGTTACATTACATGAACACTAAGTGGCAGTGTAGCTGCAACAACCAGTGACCAGGAAAGAGAAAAACATAACAGTGAAGGTACCAATGTGTTAAATAAGCCTGTATCTGACAAAAAAAAAAAACAGACCAACAGAGATCAATAAATTACTCACCTTACTACTCTCTTGTTGGCTTCGCTTCATATTTGAAACAGTTTCTTGAGTCTCTTGTTCTGAACAAGACACAGTATACAATTAGGTAATTTAGCAGATGCTTTTATCCAAATCAACTTACAATTAGTTCAAGCATTACATGGATTACAGTCTAAACATCACAGATATAATAGGCATTAAAAATTATTTGTGGTCATACCCGACTCTTCCTCCTCTTTGTCCTCACTCTCCATTTCATCGTCTTCACTGTCAGAGTAGAGGGCAGCATCAGCTTTGCCATTGACTTTGGGCTGGGCATCAGGCTCAAGCAGTTTCTTAAGCTTCCTTTCGTACATGGGCCTGGTGGAGGCTAGTACAGAGAAAATCTGTACTTAGTCACGCATCGCAGCAAGTTTTGAAGATACTGTACTACTTTGTTTTCTCATTAAAAATTGGCAAAAACAAGTGTGATGTGTGATGATGTTTTTGTTCTAAATTGTTTTAAGCAACTATGGGTCTTTCAATTAAAATGTCAATACAAGATGTTGGTGTATTTCTATGAAACAAACAGTAAGGTTTTGTATATTTATGTTATTTATTTAATTTTTGTTATGAGGGTACTGTAAGCCAAAAAATTATGCTAGAGGACTGATAGCAGGTAAGCTTGCCAACTAAATTGTTTTGACAAGATAATAGTTACAGACTTGGACACAGTACTTTAGAGACAGCTCTACAGTATGTAGCAAAAGCTAACATATTGCAAGTTTAAAATGCTTTTGATAGTTTGAAAGAGCGAGTTACGTGCCCAAATTACTATTGGCACTGGACATTATATCGAGGCTCAAGAGATTCTTGGGAAAGGTTATCTTAAGATTGAAGATAGGGCGCATAATAAAAAAAAAAGTGTATTATTAATCAAGGCAAAATGGTAGGTCTTATCCAACATTCTCCTCCACGTCTCCCAACTTCTAAATATATTTTAAATTATGTTTTAATACACAGTATTAATTTGACATTTAAATAGTTTACAGTACATTTCCTATGTTTAATACATTATCAAAGAGTGACTAGTTTTGTTCCGTGTCCCCCAGGTCCCTCACCCACATCTCAAATGAAAGCAAGCGCCCAAATTGTATTGGTTTAAATTTTTAGCTGAAAGGCAATGAAAAGAAGAAAGAAAAAGAACTAGGGACATTGAAATGATGTGTAGATTCATATTGCAACTGCAATATTCCATAACAAGATTTGGGGGGGGATTTCTACGCAGCTCTAATTAGGACTGAACCATTTTGTGTCCAACACAATATCCCGGTCAAGTAGTAGAACAAACCAAAATTCAAAACTGCAGACAGTATATTTTAAAAAGCCTAACCATTAATGGGTCCGGCTTTAACTCCATGTTTAAGCAGCTTGGCTTTGAGCTCGTTGTCAGTCAGTCCACTAGAATCCAGCATCTTTGGATCCTCTTCTTCCTGTGGAACATAAAGGACAACTGAATACAATACACATAACGAAGTTTCATATATGGTATAAATGCTGTTCCTTGAGTGCCTCAAAACTCAAAAGCACAGGCTACAAAGGATAATGTTTGAACAACATAACATAGGGGAACCTTCCTGCTTATTCTAGTTATAAAATTTGGCCCTGAATGAAAAGCACGTAAATATTTTTTGGAAACTTTATTCCAAAC
This sequence comes from Percopsis transmontana, assembly GCA_025447815.1. Taxonomy (NCBI): domain Eukaryota; kingdom Metazoa; phylum Chordata; class Actinopteri; order Percopsiformes; family Percopsidae; genus Percopsis; species Percopsis transmontana. The sequence continues at coordinate 7,311 of JAOEHI010052832.1, read as the reverse complement.
AAATTAATGAAATATCGAACCATCAACCAAGCCATACGGACAATTATTCCTCCATGCCACAAAACAGTAGGCTATAGCCCGCTTAGCGCTTCATCCTGCCACAAATAAAGAATGTGACAGATGTGAAAAGTAGCCTACGCTTTAACAGAACTCTCTAGGTAAAACGCTTACACGTAAATGTATACAGCTGGCCACAGACTATATGAATGAGATTACAAACACCGAAAGCAGACCGAGACAGTGCTTGGCAGAGTGACCCACTTTACACTACCCCCCCCACCCCCACAGACCCCAACTGCAGTCCGAGGCCAGCCAACTTTGCTGACCTTGCAGAGTATCAGTTCGAATGAATTCACAGCAGCTGCGAAATTGTTCACCTCGGATAATAACCTCACCCACTTCGTGTCATTGTAAACAACGGTTCATAGTTTCTTTACTAAATTAATGTAGGTTACTTAGATAGGCGTGATCCATAAATTAAGAATGTATCAGTAGCCTATAGGCAAATTAACTAAAGCGCAAAAAAACTATTAAAAACTCACAACTTCATTCACTTCATGGTCCTCCTCGTCGCTAGAGAAATCGTCTGCATTTTTGGGATCAATATGTTTTAAATGCAACTCTAAAAAAACTTCTTTTTTGCACTCCGCATGTGGCAACTCGATGTTGTGGGCGATAAGGTCCGACTTCAGTCTAGACTTGGATAACAGAGTAGGATCCTCCACAAACACCGGCATGTCGTAAGCTACGTGAACGAGACCAAAAACAAATGACCCAGTGATCAGCTAATATTACGCTCGTAGAAAGAGACTCACTGTAATCAGATGGACTAGAGAACCTTTACAAGACCAGACAGACACGCACTAACTGAGCAGCTGCAACCCCTGACTTGATTGACAGCCAAGCAGGCACATGGAGTGGCTTCGGTACGAGGATAAGCGTGTCAGATAGCTAGCTAGCTTCATGATTAAATAGCAAATTAACAATGCATACAGTGCAAAAACTGACAAGTTAACAAATGAATGGTGATTTGCGCAAACTTTAGCAAAGCGGGCTCTGCGCGGTGTTTGTGTAGCCTACCTCAATTTGAGAATTTGTCCCTCTCGCGTCTCTGGTGCGCAGAAGTGCCGCATTTTGACTGATGCTACTGCTACACCACCTAGTGGACGATCCAAAAGGAACAGAAAAGTTGTCTTGAATATGATGTAAATTGAATCACAATTAATTGCAAGAGCTATATGCTGTGTGTGTGTGTGTGAGTGTGTGTGAGAGAGAGAGAAAAATTCATGTAAAAATAGGTAGGCTATAAGAAATACATCTAATAACAATAATAGTCAAAATGATTTTAAGAAATGACTAGAATCATGCTCTCCAGACGTGTTGGACTCGTGCTCAGAGACTACTCTGAATGTCTACTGTTTGTAGGCCCACTTCCAAGATCAGAGTCAAAACATCAGGATTATCAAGGGCTGACTCGTCTTGAAATGCTTTTCTTGAGGTTAGTGTCGGATAAAAAAATAGTAGCTGTAGCAATGCAGACAGTTAAATAAAAAGAAGATGGATTAAACAACTTTAGTTAACTGCATTGAGCTGAAACATAATGTATGTGCCACAACTTTCTTTCTGACCATCACAAGATGGCCACAGACGACCAGTAGACCTACCTACAATGTTTACGCAGTAGCCTTTGTAAACCCTTAATTTAATCTTTGAGGTACTCAATCAGTAATTTTGCCGCCAATGTTTTAAAATAATGTGATTGTTCCTTGTAATTAACATTAGCTTGTTCCTTAACCGCTCAACTGGCAGCTGGTTGGCAGAAAGTAAAAACAGGCTGTCACTGTTGGTGCATGTCATTGTATTTGCACTAGACTCTCAAGGGTGACAGAATGTAGCTAATTAAAACTAAAGAAAACGTTGTTGCCTTTATTTCCAGCAGTTGGATGTCACACTTTTTTTCTCCTAGTAATTCCAGTGCTATACTTCACAACTACAGCCCAAGCAAAACAAAACAAATTTTCAGTGGAACCTTGCAGAACAGCTAAATAGCACTGTAATAGTCAACAGAAATGTAGATCAAGATATTGATACATTGGAATTCCCAGTATAGGCAGCATGCTCAAAAACAAAAGCACTGATTGATAAGCTAACCAACGACAATGATAACACCAATGGTGCCAATGATAATGATTTTTGCTGTAAAATATTCTAGGTGGAGGAAAAAAAATCAACTATCAGAGCTAGCAGTCATTTCCCAAAGCAGTTCTAGCTGTTATATAATGTGAGCTATTTAAAATTTAACAAATGAACACACTGTGGACCCTATCTTACTCCTGGCGCAAAGCGCGACGCAATTGTCTTTGCTAGTTTCAGACCGACGCAGTTGTCATTTTCCTGTCCAGCGGCCACGTTGTTTGAATAGCAATTTCACTTGCACCCATCTGAGCGATCGTGGGCGTGTTGGTCTTTAAATAAGGTGTGGTCAGGCATATTGTTGGTGCATTGCTATCTGAGGCAGCGGAAAGCGATTGCGTGATTGACCAACAAACTCTGGTCTAAAGTAAATTACGAATTATCAAGATAATAATATGCACCTACATAGGCTGGTGCACAGTGCGCTTACACTCTTGTTTCACACACAGGGAGCAGTGCACAAACATGCAACAAAAGATTTAAAAAAAAGATTACAATGTGAAAGATTAATATTGTCAAGATATTTCATCCTGCTGGAAACCTTGGCAGATTGCTATTATAATGTCGCATTTGCCTGAGGAAATGGATCTGCTCGTGAGCGAAGTGAAAGCGCGGGAGCAGACTATATGGCAAAAGCAGAGCATTTGTAGCATTTAAAGGGAATAGGAGATGACACTCTGATTGGTTAATTGCATGTTATGCCCAAAACACACCCATGAATAATTAAGTACAACCCTTTTGAACCTTGCACCTGGGCTGCAACTATTTTTTCCACAGTTAAACTAGCAAAAGTGTATTTAGACCATGTGCTCAGTTGTTAAAACATGTCCCTTATCTGTAGAATAATTGTGCTTTTATTGTTAATTAATTCTAAATGCATGCTAACATGTTCTTCTGCAGCCTTAGTTGAATGTCTACTCCGTACCCAATGGCTTTAAACCCTACATGACATGTTAGAAAGAACTCACATAGGAATAGAAAGCCATAAAACACGGTTGTAGCATGACACACTAATTAAAAACATTTATTTTTGTTTGTTAGCCCATCATTTGTACCAACAGATCAGTGCTGAGAGGTCATGATTCAAACACCAAGGGCCCGAGTTTCCCGCTCGAGGTGCAAGATGGCGCAGATGCAAGTCCATGGCGCAAGTCTACGGCGCTAATTTCGGGAAGGCGGTAAACGGTAAAGAAATGGTTGTATTAGAGTGAATAAATTATCAGAAGGAGTGGTGGGGGCTGTCTTCAATTACGGCCAATCAAATCAGCTCCTCTCATTCCCTTAAACAGCAGCACGTTTTCTGTCTCGGCGAAATGGCAATTTTGTAACCGACGGCAAAAGTCCAGGACGGCAGAAAAGCTTCTCCCTGGAGGAAACTGTCAAAAATTATCTCCCTGTTTTGGAAGTGCACATTCACCAATTGCGCAAATATTGCACATCTAATAAACCACCATGATAAATGTGCATATATTTTGTTTTGTGATTGTGGGAGATGGGGCGTGGTTTAGCTCTGATGCGTGTGGGAGGGAACGTGTGGAGGTGTGGTTCACGGGGCTGGGGGACAGGTGTGGGCATTTTATAATCACCTGTCTTCCCTTAATTAAGGGTGAGTGAGCGCAGCTGAGGAGGACTCCCGAGCGGCAGACGGAGGGAGACAAACGGCGGCACCGGGTCTATTGTGGTTTAAGACCGTGGTGGATGATTGTATGAGAACAGGCAGTGTAAGACCTGTGTGTATGTGTGACTGTGCTACGCACCCGAATAAAGCCGTGCAACGCACGGATAAGCCAAGCAACCACCGTGTGGACAGTGATTGTGTGCCACAGTGATTAAAAGGGTTAAGACCCCGGAACTACCACACAACATGTGTGCCTGCGCCTGCGCTAAAACGTGGGCTGACCAGGGGGAGACCCCAATATTTGGTTATATTATATTATAACATCAAACTAGCACTGCGACACCGGATTTTGACTGACACACCCTCTACTGCAAACGCACCCAGGCGAGAGAAAAAACACCTTGCGCCCAACGAAATTGTCATTACGTCTTGGCACTATCGCTGGCCTCCCCAAAACTCCCCAAACGGAAAAATATATAAGGATACAGTCAATTAAGTAGGCAGCGTTCAGGATTTAAAACTCATATCCACATGAATAATCAACTAGCTGCTACTGGTATTCATCTGGGGCCCTGAAGGAACGAAATGATCTGATTCTTTTGAAAACAGGAGTTTTTGACAGCACTAATTCCAACACAACAGTCTCCATTTAACACATGAATCTAATAGATTTACCCCCTAAACCCCCATGTTCCCAGTGGTTTACAGAAATAATCTTTGATTAAAAATGCAGTTTCAAATCATGTCTGGGGAATAGACACAACAATAATCAAAAGGATTTTGTAACTGAATTTAAAACTTAGGCTCTTACATAAACTCCATTTTGTGAATTCAGTGGTAACCCTCTCCCTAACTTTCTAATGCATAAAGTTTAGCCTTTAATACAATCATCGGGCACAGAAAGGTTTAAATATCTTAAAGATATAAATATTAAGTAAACGTTGACTTTTATAATGATTAAAAAATACAAAATATATGAAGAAAGCTGTTTGAAATTGGTTTCACATGATTTTCAGCTGCACAAATCATAGAATACCATACTTATGCACCCGGATCTTCTATCCCAGATGTCTATGCAGAAAACAGTAGCCTTTACAAAAACATGAAAAAAAAACCAGATTGTGGACAGAGAGGAAACAGGCTACTGTGGAGGACAGAGAAGGCATTTGTTGACATTGTGTTGAGTGCAGAACTGAGGTATTTGAGGCACAGTGGGGCCAGGTATTTGTCAGTCAGTGTTTCTTGTGCTTTTGCTGTCTCCAACTCAAACAACAAAAGCCCCATTGAGGTCCCCCCTCTCAACCAGCACACAAAACTTCCTGTATTAGGCTGTAATGTCCAGTGCAGTGCACTACCTCTAGTCATCTTTTTCATCCACCTGTTTAATGTTCCGGCTATGAAAAAACACAATTAATATGTACTAATAATAAGTAAACATGTTTTTACATTTCAAGATGTAAGATCATTTAAGTGTGAAGCTAGATATTCAGGCACAAAGGTCTCTTAACTCTCCAAACCTTATTAGGAATGTATACAGTATACAGCTAAAAAATACCATGGGGCCCAAAACATAATTGTAATATTAAATATTTCTTATTGTCTTAAACATTTATGTTGCCTCATATTAGACAAAAGCCAGATTAAAGATAAAACATACCTTAGTTAACTGAACAGCCTATTAAACTCTTTCCAGCAGACACCATAGTCTTGTCAGGTTAAAAAGCCCACCCTGCCACAGAGCTCCAGGAAGGCAGATCTCATGCATTTCTCAGCATTTGCAGGGCCCCCGTGTCAGACTCTGGCCAGACAAGAAGGTGAATCACAGCCACAGGAAGGATTAGCTTTAATCCCAAACATCCTACATAGTCCGCTCTCTATTGGGAGCCAATTTGCGCAATCATCGCTAGCCAGATGTGTCTATGGCTTTGAAATAATGCCTTATTTGGTATTTGTATAAAGGTGCTCTGTTTCTGTTAGTGGAACGTGAAAAGTGTGGTAAATTGCTTTGAGGCAATGTGCAAAGGAGGTAAATCTTAAGGCCCCCCATTTTTCTTCAACAATGCAGCAAATGACCAACATCCCAGTACTAGACATTCATGCCTATTGATTGGTTCATAACACACTGACAACCGCTATTCCATCCTTATTCCCACCATGCAAAGGTGCGTGGCTCCTTAAATAACAGTAGATCCTCATTAATTAAGCACACACCTCACCACCTGCCCGTCACACTATAGACCACCACAACATACTGGCATACTGCATACAATACATGCAATCCTTAGTGCAGCAGCACAGCCCAAACATCCCTCTGATTGAAAACAAAAGCTATTTCACACCGGCACGCTGGTGTAGTTCTCAAAGGATTGGTGGCATGCACGGAGAGCAGTGTATTTTTGGGCTATAAATGTGACACTTACCTCTGTTCCCCTTTTCCTGCGTCCCTCACTGGAGCGACTAAGGCATCCCCTCAGCCTAATACTGTATGGACAGACAATGGATAGTAGGGGGAGGAGTTACTATGTGAGCAGGAGAGAGTGTTGAGACAGAGGGAGCAAAGGCACAGGCAAAACTGTGTGTGTATGTGTGTGAGAGAGAGAGAGAGAGAGAGAGAGAGAGAGAGAGAGAGAGAGAGAGAGAGAGAGAGAGAGCTCCAGGAGATCATCACCTCAAAATACTCTCAAACCACAAATCTGACAAAACGTTACTTGAATGGCAATTTTAGCAATCCCCCCTCCCTAATGTGAGAGAAAACAGCACCCAGAAATCCCTCTTCACATGGGAAATGTAATGAAAAACAAGAGCAGAGAGGGAGAGAGAATGAGTCCGGATTTTAAACAAGTTCCTTTCTCCAGCTTTGTTTGAATGAGTTCTTAAGATTGCAAGTTGGCAGCGTGCCCATGGGTCCTGGATGGAATGGATAAAAGGAGGGGGGTAAAACAGGGGGGGGGCTGTCTATTGTGTTTGTTCTTTTCCTTTCAAACCTGGCGCTTTTAGCTGATCTTTGTAGCCAGTTGCAGAAAATTTCAGTTACTGTAAATAAAAAGTAATTCTTAATGATCGGCCATTGAATTTTCTGTTTCTGTTCTTTATCGGCGAGACAGCCACATCATTAGAGTCCTCCCAAACAAGCTGACAATCTCGGAGGAGGATTTCAGATTTAGAAGGGGAAAAAAAGAATTTGTAAAGAACTAACGGGACCCAAATCAATGCTGCAGGATAGTATCCTCAGAGGCTTTTTTTCCAGGAGTCTTTGTTAAGGCCTCTTTTCTCATTTCTTTGTCCTACTAACAGTCCATCACTAGCAAGGGAAGAATGCTGTTTGCCCGGCGTATCGAGGGATGAGGACAGCAGGTGCTGTTTCCCCTTTCTGAGTCACATTCACTCAGCTTTCTCCCCTTCCATTCGTTTCCTTTGCTGAAATACCCCCCTCCCACACACACACACACACACACACACACACACACACACACACACACACACACACACACACACACACA
>JAOEHI010052831.1:63421-82193 GCA_025447815.1 Percopsis transmontana | reverse complement strand
TGATTTGTATTTTTAATATCTTTATTAAAACTGATTTTATTGATTTAAACGCATTGTGTCCTCCTATTTAAACTCCAACGCGCGGAACTGGTGAACTGAGACCCAGATTCCTTTACATCCGAAGGAATATCATGTAGTATCTAAGTGCATCAAAGTGCTAGCCCCATTCCAGGTGGCCACTGTTGAACTTTCTGAGGAGAAGAGAAGCGATATACAATCACTGAAACCCTCAAACACATTTCCAACAACACTGCAAGAAGATTAGCGGATACATTTTCTGCTCTAGAGTCAACAAGTGTTTTGACCCTAGCTACACAGCTAGATCCAAGATTCAAAACATTTGGATTTCATAATCAAATGCAGGACGACTAACGTCAGAATGCACAGCGTTGATCAGAGACACACATCCCTCCACAGCCCATCAAACACCCAGCCAGTCAGAACAGCCAGATTCAGCAGCACTGAATCTTCACACTCCAGGTCAAGGTAAAGTAGAAATCTAAGAATATGAATTGAAACTATTCACCACTCACAACATATTATATTTGTTTTTTTATTTCTCTTGTAGATGATGTGAACCTTTGGAAGCTGCTGGACAATGATGCAAACAATGCAAGGGAAAAGAAATAAAAACAAAAGCGCTACCGCAGATGCAATCATAGAGGTTCAGCGCTACATTACCGATCCCCCACTGAATTGTACAGATGACCCCCTCACCTACTGGTCCACCCACAAAGCAGTATACACTGTACCCCAATTTATACCACCTTTCTAAACAGTTTCTGTGTACTCCAGCATCATCTGTTCCATGTGAGAGAATATTTTCCAAAGATGGTGAAATTGTTTTAAAAAAAATGAAATCGGCTGTCACCAAAAGACTGAAGAAAATGTTATTCTTGAATAAAAATCTCAACATTTAATAAATGCGATCCTCCATATTGTCCAAGCTCTGTCCAGTTACCCAAGCACACCCTCTGACACATTATACAAGTACATCCAGTTACCCAAGCACACCGTTTTTGAAACATGCATAAATGTCCAGCCCACCAAGTACAATGAGTAAGTTGCTGCTTCCCACAGCTAAACATGAAGAGCGTTCACACATTGTACCAGCCTATATTTGTTTTTCTGCCCTTGTCTAACCAAATATTCCCCACTCACAGACATCTCAGGCTCAAAGTTTTAATATGGTTAAACAAAAGTTAAACATATGAAATTCATCAGTACTGTATCTGTTTAATTCACCAGAAAATAGTTTGAACCCACAAACACTGTGTCAAAGCCCTGATCATGGCACGCATCAGTAAATACATAAATTGTTTGTTAACATATTAGCCGGCATTTCTTGGTTGTCAGCTTTGTTGCATTTAATTTACGTCACCAGCGGATGGTGGTGTGCATTTTGTGAATGAAGCCTCGAGTACTGAACCATTTTCGACACAAATTGTGTCGGAAAGCAATAATTACAATTTGCAATTTGATCATTTAGCAGACGCTTTTATCCAAAGCGACTTACAATTACATGGTGCTATTATGCTAAAATGATCTAACGCTCAGACTGTTACAGAACCAACCAAGACTTTGCAGGGAGTGAAGGGAAGTGAGGTGTTTAAATACTGTGACAGTAAGTGCAAACTATGGACAGGTGTGCTGAGTAGTTGAGCCGATGAATTGACTAAGTGCAGGTGTGCGTGAGTGAGAGAGAGAGAAACCAGGAAGTGAATAGGGGAATGCAATCTAGGGAGCAGAGCTGAAGGTGTGTTGGTGGGTGATACTGACGTGGATGTTCTACCCTCCTTCTCAAGCTTTGAGAACAGGATGTAATCATCCTCGACCTACCAGAATCTGACTAGATTATCTGAGTGATGGATCCACATAACCTGCTGTTGTCTGTACTGTCACCACATATATAGTGCTTATAGGCAGGATAGCATAGTGGTTAGGTTAGCGAACTCCCAACCGTAAAGTCATGGCTTCCATGTCCGACCTGCCTGTAAGCATCCTTGCACAATAAACCTAAACCCTTCCTTCTCCTTACATCATTAGGTAAATCCTCACAAATTCTTCTTTTATTATTATTTGAAGAACACAATTCCTACTAATCTACATAACAAGTATACATGTAAATTCTATTATTTATTATTTATCATCTATCTAAAAAAAAAACATTCACATTTATCCACATAATGACCACACAAAGTTATCCTATACCTGCCCTTTACCCCTGGAGATCAACCGCTCAATGGTAAACCCTGCTGACTCCTTCAAGTTACAGACACCGTTGAATAGAATAAAAATATCTTACGTCTGATCAATAGGCCCCATTAGATGTTCCTCCTGCTGTCAATAAGGAATGTGAACTTCTCAGGGCTAATGATGGGGGAGTTTGGAGAGTCGATAAATCAGTGTGCTTGTATCCTCCAATGAATTCTGGTATGAACTCCCTGGAGATTGGTGTCATTAGGTGTTGGTCTGTGTGAAAACAGGGTTAAAAAAAGGCTGGGGATGATAGCCATTGACCCTGCAGACTGAAAATCTATCCTTGTCTCAACTAGAACACACCTTCAGGGACGGTGCTCCACCCCTCCAGTTGGGCATCGCACCCGAGCCGCTCACCTGGACCCAATCATACCCTCACTGGGTCATCAGCTGCACCTGTGGTGAGGGTGTAAGTGTGGGGGGTTGGGGAGGTCTGGGTCTCACGTAGCCTGCGGCTTGTAGCCAAATCTATTGTGTTTGCATGTATTGTGTTTTCATTAAATGCAGAACACTGCCTTGTGCTTTACCAGACCTAGTTCTTCTGCGTGTCTCGTTTCGCTCCCGCGCTTACACTCAACCCAACCATGCCATCACACCTCCTTAGTTCCTTCTGGGCAACTACAAAGTGTGTGTTTGTCTTCATTTAGTCTACTGTATGTAAAGTATGTGTACCTCATATTTAGTCCAATAAGTAGATATATTCAAATGCCTTGGTAATTTGCGTTCTCTAATGCCTGTCATGCCTGTGGATTGGTTGGCCTGTTCGCTGTAACAATACAAACTTCCATAATGTGTAATAATCTGAGACAGGAAAACACTAAAGCAAACACTTTAAGGCCTAACACAGTATAAATTGTATAAATATTCCATTAAATTGTCCAGAATTACAAGACATTGTAGAATATGTAAAATATACTGCATATTTTGACTCTGAACATGAACCATTTTAATGTCTCTCTTTTCCAAAAATAGATGTATTTTAGATGTGTGGTTGTGGAAATACTGTATCTTCTAAAGAAATATAGTGAAATTACTGTGCTATGTGTTAAACAACACAATCTGCCATTCTCTTTATCCTCTTTTCCCAAGAGGATAAATATATTTCTAATTAAATTAAAGTAATAAACTGCTGCTGGGTGAGGATTCCAATTGAAATCGCAGCATGAAGTAGGTGTAAAATATGGAATGTCACAAGGCTTTAGAGATTATAGAGCATAGATTTAATACACACAACCACACACATGTTGACTGTAGCCTTCCCTCTTTCTGAACCTCCTTTTAAAATGATTATTATACAGGAGTTTGATCTCGCAAATCCAGCTGCCTCACAAGGTGCTGATGTTAGATGCCTGGAGACACAAAGTTTAAATCAAGAGGGGTGGTGGTTTGGCTGTATGGTCTTAAACAAGCACTAAAGGCTTAAATTCACAAAGCTGATGGGCGAAGGTGAATGGTGGAGGTTGACAGGTGTCTTTTGCGGGCGTTAACTATAAGCCAATCAGAGCACAGTAATACACTAGAGGGGGAGGAGGAAGGGCAGCATCATTTTACAGCACTTAATGACACAGGTTGGGAGATTTAGCACGGCATGTTGGACTAAAGAAAGTAGATTATTTACATTATGTTAAATTTACATGAGATTATCTTTGGTGGGAAAAGACCAGTACCATTTGTGTTTCTACTTTCTTGCTATCTCTTATTGAGCTGCTTTTTAAAAAAAATAAAATAAGCAAGCACTATAAGTGCAGACTAAAATACTAATGTCTTTGCTTGCATCACCTACATCCATAGAGCCGCTTTAATCTACATAACCAGCATGACTTTTTTATGTATTAACTTAAATAATAAATGAGCCAGTTACATCTGCAACTCCAAGATGAATGAAAGCATTACTGTAGGCTGCAGCTTGTCTTAATTACTTCTACTAAGTTACCTGCATAGCCGAAACATATAGTGTTTGGTTGGTTTATGTTTAGTTAAATGGTACACCGACAGTTTCTATACACTCATGGCCTCTTCAACATCCAAATGAGTTGCAGACTGTACTGTTCAATATAGTTTTTTTGAGACACCCCTCCAGGGCCTGTCCAACAGTGTCAAGTAGTTGTGTTCTTGTGTTGGCTGCTTACGCCTTGGTTAGATTCCAACCTTATGTGATTGACAGATGAGCCTTGTAGTGATGAGTCTCACTACACAGAGTGTTGACCAATCAAAGCTCTGCCTCTTGGTCTACAATCACTACAGTAACATCAGAGAGTTCACGGGCCCCCAGCAAGAATATGTTTTGATAGCCTAAAAAGTTAAATAAAAACTATGTCAAACTATGAAAAGATATTGGATAATAGTTAAGTAGTTTAAAGGTGACACAGTCACTGCATTGAACAGGGAAAGGCAGTGTAACTTTGATCAAGGACTTAAGTTTCCCCTCCAATTATTCCTAAGTCATTCTTGTACCAACACCTTACCGTTTGAACAAGCTAATTGTTAAATGGTCCATTTGTGTGTCGTAATGCTGAGCAAACATAGACAATTTATGTTAAATTAAAGAGAAAGTATGCAGAGAGAATGCTGATGACACACAGAACCCATGTGAATTTCCCCTTTGGTAAAAGGAACAGCCAAGTATGTCTCCTTATAGTGGAAGTTTAAAGTGATAAAGTGGTTTAAAGTGGAAGTGTGTGAATAATCTTGTACTGGGTATTTCCTTATAGTGTATGCATGTTTTATCCTTGTAGGATCAGGATGGTCATCCTGAGCACACAAGCAACCTCACAAATAGTCGAGTGAACGGAACTGCTTCGTGCCAAAGTTGCATCACCATTCTGCTTAAATGGAAATTTGAACAGCAAGGAGTGTTTATACAATATTTTTACAGGGACCTGTTCAACCCTGGACATTCTGGCCCAAATGAGGGTGATTTACATATTACCACTTCAAAATGCACTCTCCCATCTTTGGAAACTTGACAATATGTTAATTTCCAATGCAATTGTTCATAGGGAAGAGATGATTGGTCAGTTTGAGATCTAGTGAGATAGGATGTTGCTTGAATTGAATACCCAATAGTTACCAAAAAGTTATTCTTTACAGTCTGACTTCTGACTACATAATGTGAAACCCCAATACTGAGTGGTTATGGAACCAAACAGAGCATAACACCCTCTTATGGTCTTTTTGAAAGTAAAGTTTGAAACTTGTTAAAAGCTATAATATCCATTTATCACGTTCGATTTTGGCTTCTCTTTCTGCTGTGACACACAAAATCTTAGGTTTCATTGCTGCAATAAATTAATTTCAGTAACTTGTCAACTCGATTTCAGTTTGTTTGCCTTAACACACAAACATCAATGTGGTGTTAGAAAGATTATTGAAAAGCCACTAAATATTACATCATGAATGTGGGACCGTAGTCCTCAATCGACATTTTTTTATCGCAAACGTTTTTTCAAAAGCAATATATCACCTTCTGCAGTCCTATTCTGTGACATTGTAAGATGAGAGAGAGAGAGAGAGAGAGAGAGAGAGTCAAAAGTCTTTGAAAATTGAGAAATGTTTAAACCTTTTAGTTTTTGAAAATTACCTATTACGTAAGTCATTTAGCTGACCCTTTTATCCAATGAAGCAGGTAGGGGCACGACGTCTGGCTCAAGGATGATTACAGGTAGGCCATCTTTGTTGGGGATGGAATCCAAAAAATTAACCACCCTAACCAGTAGCCTATTCTGCACCTACCCTGACCTTAAGCACTTTAATTAGGCACCTGTAACAGACATCATGCATGTGTCTTGTTATGGATGCTAGCACTGTCTACGTGTTTTCAACAAAGATTTACTTAACTTGTTCCCCTTTCCAGTGCACCTGTCGGCAAACCAACAAAGCATAAGAAACTCAATGTCCACAACGTTTTTAATGGTGTGCTGACCAGTCAAAATGATCAGAATTTCTTTCATTTCCTCAAAATGAAAGAAAATTATTTTCAATTTAGCAGAAACTTTTATCCAAAGTGTGGGTACCATTAAAAGCCTTAAGGAACAGGTAGGGGTTAGACATTTGGGCATGTTGGGGATAGAACCCAGGACCTTTCAGCTGTGAGTCCTCTACCCTAATTGCTAAGTATACATCCCCTTTTACATATGGTGATATATTACAGCTATGCATGTTAAGTTAGAACTCCATTGACCAAAGTGAGTTGATTCACTTTTTGTAATCTTAACAAAATATCTTGACTTGTGTTGAGATATTGTACATCATCTGAATCAAAACATTTGAATTCGTTTTAAATAATTTAACAAACTGTTTGTTCAATTATGAACATGAACAAACAGTTCATGGTAATGGACATCACTGTATGGAAATATACGCTGTATATTTATATATACTGTATATATAATGTATACACATAAGAGAGAGATAGAAAGAGCGAGAGAGAGGGGTCCACCGACCAGCCCTGAAACACCTTATCTTGGCTGTTTTCAATTGTTGTTTTCTTAAAGTGTGTTAGATATAATGCATTTGTATCAGCCCTGAAACAAAAGGTCAAATTCAGGTTTCCATTATTGAAAAGGTCAAAAGGCTTTTAGGTGTGAAACAAAGCCTGGACAAAGCAAAACATTACAATATTTTAATTGAATGATTCTTCACTAAAATGTGTGTTTGTGTATGTGACAGAAAGAGCAAGCTTGCATTATGCAAATGTATAATTTTCCTGTATATTTACACAGTATATACAGCCATAGAAAAAATTAAGAGACAACTGCACATTTTTAAAAATATAATATATATGTACAATTAAATTTATATTTAATACATTTATATTTACATTGTTAAAATAATTTAATATACTGTATTACATTTTTGATATTAATATTTAAAATATTATATTTACAAGAATATGCAGTAGTCTCTTAATTTTTTCCATGGCTGTATATATACAGTATATTATACACTACCATTCAAAAGTTAGGAATTACTGATACTATCAGTCAAATAATTTGTAAAAAGAAAATTAAATATAGTCAAGACATTGAAATAACCATTTTGTGCTTCACACTTCATGTCAATGGACCCTCCAATTACAGCCATGCAGACCTTTGGCATTTAAGCTGTCAATTTGTTGAGGTAATCTTCAAGCTTCCTGGTCAAGTTGCTCCCACAACAGCCATAGTGTTGAAAACTGGGGACTGCATTGGCACATCCATTAGAGACAGAATACCAGCTGACTGCTTCCTAAGTAGTTCTTACATAATTTGGAGCAGTGCTTTGTGTCACTGTTCTTTTGTAGGATGAAATTAGTTCCAAACGCCATCCACAGGGCATGGCATTGCAAAATTATAGTTTTATAGCCTTCTTTGCTCAACATGCCGTTTGCTCTGTATAAATCTCCTCCTTTAACAGCACCAAAGCATCCCTTGACCATCACATTTCCTCCACCATGCTTGACAGATGCTGTCAAGCATCACACCCAGGGATAGCGCTCTCTCCTCCCGTCTACCTTGCCGGTGTACTAACCACTGGCTTGCAGCCGTCCACGTCCTCAATGAACCCCAGCTTCACACCACACTCCCACTCCGCTAATTACTCATTCTCTGCACCTGTGTGTGACTCTGGAAAGTAGATATGTTGGGGAATAAGTTATTGTCTTTGTCTGTTACTGTTTAACTACATGTTTGCTGAGAGCCTGCTGGCATATATTTGTATTAAAACGCGAGTCTCGTGAATCTCAACTTCTTCGTATGCGTTTAGTTGTTTTCTCGTGTTTCAGTGTTTCTTTCGGTCTGCACCTGCAATCACCTCCCAGCACGCATCACAGTCAAGTAACCCCCAAGCCTCCGCATTGGATCTGCGCCTCACAAAAGTTCTTTTCTGTGATCCATATACCTCGAAAATTAGATTTTTCTGTCCAAAAAACTTTTTTCCAGTCATCCTTTGTCCAATGTCTGTTTTCTTTGGCCCATTGTGATCCTTTCCTTTTATTAGTTTCAGATATGGCTTTTTCTCTCAAACTCTGCCTAGAAGGCTGGCATACCGCGATGATGAGACTGGTGATTTGCGGGTATTGTTTAAAGAAGCTGCCAGTTGAGGACCTGGGAGGTGTCTGTGAGCGTTTTCTAATGATGAATTAGTCTGGTTTCTGAAAATGGGTCTTTGTACACCAATGCAGATATTCCATAAATTCGTTTCCAGCTATAATAGTAATTAGCAAAAATGTGTAATGTCTAGACATTACTTTAGATCAATTTAACGTAATTTCCATTGAAAAAATACATAATTTTCTTTAAATAACCAGAACATAGTGTATATGTATATTTTTTATATAGTTTATTCTGTCATATGTGCGTGTGCGTGAGTGTGCGTGCGTGTGTCAAAGAGTGTATCGGTGTGTGGGCTTCCACTACCCAGAGTGGTGGCTAGGGGGTGCACTGTGGACGCGGTGTGTGTATGAGAGAGAGAGAGAGAGAGAGAGAGAGAGAGCGGGTGTGCGTGTGTGTGCGCGCGTGTGTGTGTGTGTCAGTAATGTATTCCTGCCTGTGGCTGGGCTGGTCACATGGGGAGAGCAGCCTGTTTAAAACAGCCTCTGCTCGCTCACTCAGAGCAGTGCGAGACACAGAGGCAGACACACACACACTCTCTCTCTCTCTTCCACATACACACACACAAACACACACACACGCCTGCCTGCCTGCCTACCTGCCTACCCCTTGCTCACACGCGCGCAGACGGCAACTTTCCTCTATACTGGACTGACACACACACACACACACACACTCAGTCGCGGGTACCGGGATAGCTACGCGCTCCTGTTTCATCGGAGGAGAGCAGAAGGAGTGACAGAGAAATAGAAGGGGAAGACGGACGCTAGAGGTTTACCAGTGAGTACCAGCCACCCCCCTCCTCCCTCCCACCCCTGTGGCTTTTTTAATAAAACTATTCTCTTCCTCTCTGGTGCCTCTTCTGCTCTGCCAGGACGTTGACAGTTGGACTGAACCAAAATCCGGATTAAATGAGGAGATGGTGCACCATAGTGTGTCTGTACATCCATACGTCGCTCCGTTACCCCTCTCTCTCTCTCTCTCTCGCGCTCTCTCTCTCTCTTTGCGTGTGGAATTTAATGCTGTTAATTAGCGCCGTGCACTTGGAATGAGAGGAATGCCATTGAGCGGCGCTGGAAAGAGGGGTTTGAGTTGTGCGCTGTGTGTGTGTGTGTGTGTGTGTGTGTGTGTGTGTGTGTGTGTGTGTGTGTGTGTGTGTGTGATGTGGAGGCTGGCTTGTGTTGAACGGGTTCTCGGAGACGCACGCTGGTTGGGCTGTGATTAATAGAAGCCTATTGATATGGAGATGGGGGAGATTTACCCTGTCCCCTCTCTCTCCCTCTCTCTCTCTGTCCATCGAGTACACCTAGCACGGGCTCTGCGTCTGTACCAGAGAGTCCGCTTTCGAAGCCCTTCTGTCTGGCACGTACGGGTTTGCTCGTTCCCCTTTACGTTTCTTTCCTGCGTGTCTCTCTCTTTCTCTCTCTCTCTCTCTCTCTCTCTCTCTCTCTTTCTCTCTCTCTTTCTATTTCTCTCTCTCTCTGTCACGCTTCTGTGTCTCCGTGGGACTTTTCCCCCCTCAGTTGTTTGCGTTCATTGTCATGCCATTGTTTTATAAGCCTTAATAGGTTTCACTACCTGTTCCTATTAACACTTAACACTCTATCTCTCTCTCTCTCTTTCTTTCTCTCTCTGCCCATGCTGGTAAATACTGAATTCCACAGTTGCAAAAAAAGGGAGTGGAAAAAAGGGCTTCAGAGAGTGACAGCCAAAGAGAAGGATTGCAGGGAGAGGGAGAGGGAGAGAGTTATGGGGAGAGAAAGGCAGGCAGCATGAGGGAGGGGAGGAAGAGGGAGAAGAAAGAGAGAGGAAAGGAGGAGAAAGTTGAAGGAGGGGTGTTTGGGGGTGGGGGGTTGTTGCTGGGGAGGTGGAGGACATTGAAAAGGCTGACACTGGCTCGGACAATTAGCCTGGAGAGTCCGTCCTAGAGCTCTATTCTGAGAGGGGCTTTGGCCCCGGGCCCCCAGGTCACGGGATGCCTTGACCCCTCCAGTCGACAGCCAGGCATGGGAGCCATTATCACAGCCTGATTGATTAGCACTGAGCGGAAATCCCTTTTCTCTCTTCTCCTTGGGAGAAAAAGACTGGTTGCTTTTTTTTGTGTGTCTTTTTGATGCTTTAGTATCTGCTTGCCCGGCTGGCCTGCGGGCTGCCTAGCTGGCTAGTGAGCTGATTGGTTGGCTAGCTAGTTCAGTAGCGGGTTGACTCAACAGACAGTTGGCTGTCTGGCTAGTGGGACGGTTGCCGGCTGCCAGACTTTGGCTGGTTGGTGGCTAAATGACTGCCTGAATGCAGCAAACTTCTCTCTCTCTCTCTGTTTTTTTGCCTGCTGACATTTATGAGATACTGGTGTTTTTTTTTTCATCTGTTAGAGTGGGTTCAACATTTATTGGCCTGTGAAGGGGCCGTGCTTGGCCAAGGTGCTCTGCAAATCTGTCTGGAGACATCCTGATTTTCCAGCAGGTGACATCTGATCTCAAAGTGTTTTCCCTAAATTATATAACCTCACTTTTCATAACCTAATTTTTCTCCTCTCCCGCTCCCGTCTCCATCCCCCTGGATATTGTTTCTCTTCGCATTCATTCCTGCTCCAAAGTCTCTCCCTACTTTTCACCCCCTGCCTGTCCTTTCAATTCACTAGAAATTGCTTAATTGGCTTGACCGTTAAACAGAAACATTTTTGTCAGTGCTGTTTGCAAGCCTCTCCCCCCCCCCTCTCTCTCTCTCTCGCTCTCTCTCTCTCTCTCCCCCACCTCCCCAGACCAGGGACTTTAGCAGGGTGTTTAGAGCGGCTCACAGTTGATCAAAGCATTGTGTGTCAGACGGGGGTGGGGCGGGGTGGGGGGTAGCCCAGTGGCTCTTAATGGAACAACGTTTTCATGCCTAGTTTGAGGTGGCAGAGGAGAGGAGTGGAGGTTACGCGCTGGGAGACTTGACAGACAGAGACATGGGAGGGAAAACCCCCGACAGAGAGACAGACAGATAGACAGACGGACAGAAACGAAAACAATGTTAGACATACATGCGAGAGATGTATCACGAAAAGAAAACACCATTCCACACCCAAAATGAACATGACAAATAAGCAGGCGCTAACGCCGGAAGAAAAGAAAGACCGACTAAAAGACCCCAACGGACAGACAGGGGAAGTTTAGCCCTCTATGAAGGCTCCTTTAGCCGCAGCAGGACACATAGCTCAGGATAGCTCCCACACATGGTTTGGTTTTAGTCTGGAAACAACACCAGGCGCGAAGAAGCCTGCGCGCGCGTGTGTGCGTGTGTGTGTGCGCGCGTGTGTGTGTGGGGGGGGGTCAAAGCATTGCATGTGAGTTGTGTGCGCACATTCACTTCTACGCGTCAAGTGCGTGTGCATGTCCCAGGACAGGCATGTAAACTATATATTGATTTTTAGCGGACTGTAAAAGCTGTCTAGACATGTCTGGACGTGTTTTACTGCTTAATAACCAGCCAGTCAACTCTATTAATAGAATCTTTATGAAGTTTCATTCTGACTTTGTTGTGGGATTGATCAATAGAGACAAAACAAGAAGGATTTGAAGATGCTGGGTTGATGAAGTGCAAATGAGGGATGGGAGATAATTGGGCGGTAGATGTCGTTGTATCAGCGGTGGAAAAACACACACTGCTGTGTAAAACGGCTTCTTGACAAACTGCCCCGTTGAAAGGTGAGAAAGGAATTTGACCGCCCCCTCCCCTCTCCTTCTCTCATCCTCTCTCTCTTTCTCTCTCTCTCATTGTCTATCCATTTCCTCTACCCGCCCGTCTTTTTTTGGCTCCTCTGTTCTCTCTTAACCTATCTGACCCTCTCTCTCTCCCCCCCTTCTCATTTCTCCTCTCGGCTCCTCTTCATTCCTCTCCTCCTCCCGTCTCCTCTCCTCCTCGCTCCTTCCCTCCGGTGTTTGTGTTGAAAAGGAGAAGAAAGGGAAGGTAAAACTGAGATAATATTTCCCCTAACATGCTCGCTGCCTGGGTAAACATCCTCTGACAGATGTCCGAGTGCCGCGCTGATCAGAGCGGAGCCGCTCTTGCACAAGGCCCATGGGCTACAAATTGGAAGCCGGTGTTAAGGAGCCGCGCGTCGGAGACTGATGGAGGGCAGAAGGGGAGCGAGGAAGGAGGGGGATCTATTTTCCTGCCAGAGAACCAAGCTGAGAAGTTATAGAAAGGGTTGAGGGGAAACTAAAGCTGTGGAGGACGCAGCTATTTGACTGATACGCAGAATATGCACCTGTGAGTGTAGGATCGTGCGTCAACGCCAACATTGCTGCCTTCTCTACAGCCCCCACATGTTCTCCTGCCTTCTCCCTCCCTCTCCCTCTCTCCTTCTCTCTCGCACCCCCCTTGCTTTTCCCTATTCTACCACCCGGGGAGCGCCTTTGTCTATACGCACCTAAAGGCATTTAAAACACAATCGCTTTGTTAAAATTTGCCCCCAATTAGGCTCGCTTCACATTAATGGAGGAGCGCTGTGTGAAAATCCAATACCCTCGTTCTTTTTTCTTTCCCCCAGACTTCCCAGGATATAGACTAATTTTCTCAGTAATTCACAGGAAGTCTTGTAGTTTTGCCCTTTTCTAATGAAATCAGTATCCTTTCATTTCTTTTCAGACCATGTATCATTGAGCAGGCGTACATTTTTGATACGGCAGGGCCACTGCAGATATTGTTTGTTGGGTTCTACCTTCCTACACTGCGTAGGACGGCCCCGAGATATGTAATGCAGGAGCGCCAAATGTATTTTTAACACGGTACCAGTGAGTTTGTGTTTGACGTTTGTGTACATGGGGCTGTTGAGTGTGAGGGTATATTATGTCTTATTTTTAGGCAAATGTCTTTAAGGAACGACAGAATGTGACTTTGCTCACTTTCTGCTCCAACATAACATAGGTCAGTAGGAGAAGAAGGAGGATGGGTATTATTAATTATATAAATATATAAATATATTTATTTAAATTATTATTATTATTATAAATCACTCACCCCCATGTTCCCCAGAAAACCCAGAGGGCTCTCTTATAAAGTGTGTCTGCCCCCCGCGGCTCAGGGCTAATGCTACTTCAGAGATTCCCAGTTTACACACACACACATTTGTCAGCCTGCTTTGTCTTTCCAGGGTAGCTAAGGGTGTTGCTAGTTAAATAATCTACAGTAACAAGTTCTGTAATCACACGCGCACACATCCATTGTTTTCATTATGACACATAAAGTGTGCAGTGACACAAATAGCACTTTATACAGACCTCCCCACCCCCACCCTACCCCTCCACCACACACACACACACAACACAGACACGCATGCAGACATGTCTCAATTATGAAAGAGTGTGCACTGACACATATCCATTGTTTAGCACACACAAATACACACTCAGTGGGCCTGCAGTGCATGGTGTGATGCGTGTTAAGGGTTGTCCAGGATCTTTGCCTGCAGGCTACATCACTAGAGAGGAAAACAGCCCAGTCAGACCCCACTGGATACAGGCCAAGCTACCGTACGGTCTATTGGAGGAGAGATGTATTATATCCCTCTAGCCTTTTATTTATCTACTCTATCTATCCATTATCTATCAATGGATCCATCTACTACCCATCCGTCAAACCACTCACCTATTCATCCAAACGTAATATACATAGAGTAGCTACACAGTATACCTACATAACCTACATAGCAACACATAAGCCTATACAATACAGACAAGCTCATGTGTATCCACGCATAGGTAGGCCTACACAAATTATCGTAGTCATACGGTAACACAGTTTGTAATACATAAAAAATTTGCTAAATTACTTTCAGCTGATAAAAGATTTGGCAAATGCCCAAGAAAACCAATTTAAGTGACACAAAATAGCTTAGGCCTAGATACAAAGCATAAAAGATGAAAGGCAAGTCATGCTCTCTGTAATTGTTAGCAAAAACTGACGCCCAAGAAGGAAGGAGGAGACGATTGAGTGGCTAAAGCGATGCATGACTGTGGTCATCTCCTGGGAGGGGAATAGGAACGAGGAGGAAAAGAACAGAGAGAGAGGAGGAGGTCAGGGAGAGGCTAACAACATACAAGGCTGTGGTCAGTTCTGGAGGGAGAGGGGAGGAGAGGAGAGGAGAGGAGGGGAGAGGAGGTCGGGAGGAGAGGTCAGCAGAGGAGATGTTACCCCAGGCTAACGGCAAAACAGCAATGAATGCTGAAGAAGGGAGGAGAGGAGGAGAAAACGAGAGACAGGAAGAAACAGTGGAGCACTTAGGCTAAACTAGTAGCCATTGAGCTCTAGAATGTTTTGGAGGGAAAGATGGAGAGAGACGAGAAGAGAAGAAAGGCAGGGCGAAGCGACATAGCAGGTTTTGGAGGGAAAGATAAAGAGAGGAGAAGAGGAAGGGAGAGCCCAGGCAAAGCTAACAACCGCTATGACTCATACCATTTCAGAAGGAGAAAAATGGAGAGAGGAAGGAAGAGGGGAGGAGGGCTATCAGCAACAAAGGTGACTGGTACTTGTGTGAATGCGGTCTGAGAAGGATTAGTGAAAATGCGAGGGCAAATAACATTCAAAGAGCGGAGAAAAGTTACCGCATGAGAAAAACTGGCATGAATTAGAAGAAAAAAGAAGAGAAGAGACCCATAGGTCAGATAAGGCTAGAGGCAAACATGGCTTTGGTCAGTGATTTTGTTTAGCAGAGGTGGCATGGAAGAAAAGATGAGGCAATGAGAGGCAGAAGGAGAGAGATGAGACTATTAGAAGGCTTTACTGTTACCAGAACGTAACTGGAAGGAAGAAAGCAATGCAGAAAAAGAGGGATGGAAAGCAGATAAAGACGATAAAGAAGTGGTCAGCGGAGGCTCAAAGCATTGTGGCCCTTTTGTGCGATTGAGGTCAGAGAACGAGAGGAGAATGCAAAGACGAGGAGACATGAGGAGACTAATGCAAGGAGAGGTAATTTGAGGAGTTTAGAGGAGGTCTTTACATGTGTACATGTGTGCCTAATGGCCAGCTCCTATCTCACACAATTAGCTCCTAAATTAGCCTTATATGCAACCCCTATTAAGGCTATACATTTACATATGCCAATAAAATTTCCTATCTTTTTCACCAATCACAGGTTCCTGAAGCCTTAGCTGGGTTTCTGGTGTCACTGTATTTGACAGCCAATTATAGCTCCACCTCTCCATGCGGTCACATACCCCCATGAGACAGCATTTTACCACTGGGCTAATTCATTAGCCAGCACTGTACTGATAAAGCGGTAACATGTAGTTAATATTGTTGTGTTTTACAATTAATTAGCAATGAGATTGGGCTAAAGTCGTTTCTGTGTGTGAGATATAGTTAAAAAAATAGTTCCAACATTTGGAAGTGACAATTATTACATTTTACATTTTATCTTAGAAATCTGGAAGACACACTTATAGTTAATTACTTTACGTACTATCTTAAATGTAGCAGTAAGTTTGTGTCATAAATTATACAGTGCAAACAAACTCCCAGATCACGGGAATTATTTTTTATTTTTTTGTGTTATATCTCTTTATATTAGAGATAACCACGTTATATTACTTTTAAATGTGTAAATACAACTTTTAATAAACATTGCATAATTATACGTTTTCAATAACTTTGTCTATTTTTTTTACTAAGTGACATAACCTCCAATGTCATACGCATTAGCCTTGTTTTAAACATGTCATAGTATACAGTAGATGCTCCATAATCAATTTCTATAGTGCTTGGGGATACCTCATAAAGCCTGTAGGCAAATAACGTTTGCCCAGTATGCTTGCATTCACATGGTTTGTAAGTGTTTTCCTCCACTGTGTTACACTAAAATAAAGCTCTGATGCTGGTAGCTTGTCAAACAGCTTCACTTGTTATTTCTGGCAGTCAGAAGTTTATGTACTCTCTCTCTCGGGCAGCGTTACAGTATCGACTTCTTTATTTCTTACAGTATATAGGAAATATATCTACTCAGTCTGACAGCTGACTTGACACCCCATGTTCAGAAAATGTTCACAACCCTGGGACAATGCGCTGGCATCTATAATTCATTGATGACATGTTAAAAATGTATGAGAGTCAAGTGGAAAACCAATGGCATTATTGTGAATTTCTCTGCAGCTTTTTTTGAAGATGATGCAGCTATATTTCAGTCTGGTTTATATTTCTAGAAAGACGTGCCATCTAGAAACTCCACGCATCACAACCCTGTGTGTGTGTGTGTGTGTGTGTGTGTGTGTGTGTGTGTGTGCGGGCGCATGCTTGTACGTAACAGAGAGCATGCGTGTTTGTTTATGTACATTTATGTATGACCAAGCATCTGTGTGCGAGAGAGCGTGTGTGTAGGAGTCTCTTTATAATCATTTCTAAACTTATATAAGTGAGCGCGTAGGCGGGTAGATATGAGCCCATGTGAGCCCCTGTTCATCCCTTTGAGGTTGACCTAATGTGTACGTGTGCAAGCTCTGTGTGCCTGTGTCCATGAGTACTTCTGTGCATGTAAGTGCGTGCGTGTGTGTGTGCACGTAGCCAGAGGCTTTTAATCTATTAGGGTCTGATTCTTAAACTCTAATCAATGCAGCCTTTTTTATTTCCATTACAGTGCTGAGGGAGAGGAATTATCTATCTATCTATCTATCTATCTATATATCTACGCTTGACTGCAATCTTGAAAGACAGAAAAGTTGTATCTGCTTGATTACAACAGTTTAGCTAGCTAGGTAGTTTGCTGCTTTTCTCTCGCTGTATATATTTCTGTAAAATAATGATTTATATGTGACACTGTCTGTTCCATTAAGCCTCCTCAAATGTCAGTATATTTTGGGGTTTCTTCGTGAACCACCTGCCCCTCATATTCTGTTTTCATTTAGTCATGTGTCAGCATTTTTCATTTTGTTTGAGATGCTATTCCCTTCTGACAGTGCTTAACCGGTGATACATTTATTGGAGCATTGGATTCTCAGGAGGGTACACTTTTCAGCCATTTAACTGACAACACGGCCTTCTTTTTTAAGCCTGATTTATTCTCGGTTTATTCCAGATGACTGCCCTTTAACAGGAGACAAAAGTCGTGTGTATCCCAACCCCACCCACCTCGTTTCGCCCTGTTAAACTGACAGTGTTTGGTTTTTTATTTCTTTTCAGAATTTGGTTTATTAGCAATGTCGGCCCTCTCCACCCCCCATTCATTTAGCATGCTCAACAGGCGCTGTTTGTATTAGATCATTTGCCTTCACCGTATGCTTTATTAGGGTTGTCTGGCCTCGCACACACCTAAAACACACACACACACACATACACACACACTGGAGCTCTACTTGTTTGTGTGCGCGTGCATGTGTGCCTGTGTGTACGTGCTGGGGTAGTTTATTAGCAATGTCTCCTTTGATGGTTAGTGTGCATGCTTGATTATGGCTGAAAGGGCGTAGGCAGGCTGCTGAGCTGGAGAGGAAGTCTGCCTAATGATATTAACATCCTTTATTGGCTACTGCGGGGGGGGAAGTGAAGAGGAAAGAGATTTGGTGAAGAGACGGTTGAGAAACAGCATGTAAGAGGAGGAAAAGAGAGGCGAGGATTCCTGCACATGAAAGTTTGAGTTTATCGGACAAATGGACAACAAAATACATTGATATGCAACTGGACAATTACTTTAAGACATAACATTACCCAGTTTTACAGTTTATTTGACACCGAACTAGATATTTGTACATTTTATGTTCGAAGCTACACATCCGCAAACATAATTGCATTTTTTCATTTTAGAATGTCAACTGCCATACACAGCTTGTAAAATGTCGATCTGGAGTATCTTAACTTGATACTCACGTAACTCACAAACTGCATGAGCGCACGCACACACACACACACACACACACACACACACACACACACACACACACACACACACACACAAATGCAATCACACGAGCACATGCAGCCTCTTGCTTTGGCAGATGAATTCAAAACCGGACCAGACATTTGACAGCAAAGTCATTTTAACATGTGTCCAGTCCACCGTATATGTGCGTAATACGTATGCACACACAAACACACAGTCTACCCTACCGGCACAGATTCTAGACACCTGCTGAAAGCAACAGTGGAACTTTCCGGCATCCGTCCTGACTGCGTTTTGTGCTGAGTCAGGTGTGAATCTGGTGCTGGAAAGTTTTAGGAAACACCGACGTTGACTTCAGAGCTCTGCCCGGAAGGTGCACAGCCCCCCCCCCCCCTCCAGCTGTGCCAAGATCTACTGCTCTGGGATCAGTTGGCGTGCTGGCCTGTTTTGGTCCACGGGATTTCTGCCAAATGCCGTAATCTGGGAGAGTCTCATTTTACATAATTAGTAGTAGCAAATCCAGTATTGTTGGTTTTGAAGAGCTGCCACAAGTGTGTGTGTGTGTGTGTGTGTGTGTGTG